>CAUYPO010087147.1:0-31445 GCA_963574435.1 Cheirogaleus major | reverse complement strand
AAAAGAAAGTAGACTAAATTAGTTCTAAGATATTTGACTCAAAGAGCCTTAAAGTAGGTAACCTAGATTCTTGAACACTAGTATTTCTAGGAAATAAAACAAACATGTCATTAATAATGCTAATGGAGAAAGAGAAACATGTGAGAGGAAGAAAATATATCTTGGGTTGATTGGAAATCTCAATTTCTCTGAGTGGATAACAGACTTAAATGTAAGGCATGAAACCATAAGAATGTGAGAGGAAAATGTAAGAAAAACCATTCTAGATATCAGCCTCAGCAAAGGACTTGCGAAGAAGACCCCAAGGGCAGATACAGCAACAACAAAAATAATAGGATTGGAGTAAATTAAAAAGCTTCTGCACAGCAAAGGAAATAACCAACAGAGCAAATAGACAACCAACAGAATGGGAGAAAATATTCACAAGCTACACATCAGATAAAGGACTAATAACCAGAATCTACAAGGAACTCAAGCAAATCAGCAAGGAAAAAAAAAAATTAAAAAGTAAGCAAAAGACATGAATAGAAGCTTTGCATGTTTATAGCCTCACATAGAGATGGAACAAAAGTTTCTCCAGGGAGGTTTCTCATAAACAAGATGCTAAGTGATAAAGTGGACAATATCTACAACAGCAACACTCACTAAATAGATTTTTTTAAAAGAAATGAAAATACTGCAATGCAAGTCTGGTGACTAAGGTGAAATTTATAAAAAATCCTCTGGAAGGAGTATCACTGCCCAAATCATAAAATAAGGGAGCATAAAAGAACATGGGCTATTTTTCTCATTTATAAAAGAAAGTAGACTAAATTAGTTCTAAGATATTTGACTCAAAGAGCCTTAAAGTAGGTAACCTAGATTCTTGAACACTAGTATTTCTAGGAAATAAAACAAACATGTCATTAATAATGCTAATGGAGAAAGAGAAACATTTGAGAGGAAGAAAATATATCTTGGGTTGATTGGAAATCTCAATTTCTCTGAGTGGATAACATAAAAAGAAAAATAGGCCAAATTGCTGCAAACTAGAGGCCTATGGGGAAAGTTTGCTTTATTTGCTTCATTCTAACAAGTGTGGTGTTCTTTAAATTTAATTCATTGACTGTCTTTAAGTATTACAAGATGTCATAAAAATGTGAATTTCTAGCTTTTCCTAAAAGAATCAGAAATATGCTCAGACAGTAACGGTCAGCTGAAGTTGCATATCCGATGTCCCATTTAGCCGTGTCATGTATTCTAGTGTGACACAGTTCTTATCACTCTCCACTGTGGAACTGTGTCAGCTACTTATTGTACTGGTGCTGTTTTTCTTCATGTTATAGATTTAGAAGAACACGTCGTTATAATTTCTCTAATATCCAAATCTCTCTTTCCAAAGTGGTAAGATGACAGGTTGATGAAAACGGCAGTTACAAGAAAAAAACTAGAGACATTATTTCTTGGTGGAAGGAAGATGGCTACAGATTTAAATATGCTCAGTTACTATGACCTGTTTGGAACATTTGGCCTACTTTGTAACACCAATGACATGGTTCCTGAAAACATTTATGTTAAACATGTAAGCTTACATAATAATTTATTTATTAGAAATAAATTTGAAACAAATAAATAAATTTTAGATTGACATGTTGCCATAAGTATCTTGGAACTCAGAAAATAATATTTCCAAATGAAGTATTAAATAGTCCGAAATAAAAATCTCAAACTCAAAATTAAACCAACTTCCAAACACTTGTGAGCACTTAATTTTAAGGCTTACCTGAGTATAGAAAACATAGCTTCTTAATCATATAGAAATATTACAGATTCAAATGGTACATGGGTGTCTATGAACACTCACATTGAACTTACTAATTATAGTAGCAGAATGTATTAGAGGCTTAGCAATGTATTTTTTAATGACATTACACTCATTAATAGGAATTTGAGTATGAACTCTATTATAGAGACTTAAACCTGGCTAAATAGCTATAATACACTGAGTCAGCAAAAGACAACTTTTAAGGTTAGAAAGAAGTATTTTACAAAGGCACATGGTTGTAGAAGTTAGATGTCATCTTGTAGCTTGTTGAAGTTAATGTTTTTGTAACCTTTATGTTAATTGATTGGCCTATTATAATAGAATTGATGCCATACTATGAAGGATATGCAAACAAAAGTGGAAAAACTAGCCAGGATATAAAGTAGGCTCCAATTAAAAGGAAATGCCATATTTAATTAGAAATAGAGACAAAACATTTATTGAGTCTTTGTAAAGAAGACAGAGTTTGTCACCTTAACTGATTTGAGCTCCTCAATCCACCTATGGATTAAGCTTATTTTCTCCTTAACTTTCTGATACAGTAAAAACTATGGATAATAATACCCAGGGTGGAAAACAAAATAACCACAAAGTTCATCACAAAGCTTGTCACATAGTAACATTACTAAGAGTGGGAAGAGACACGTATTAATCCTGATAGTCACTAAGACATATAGCAATTATACACTGTGAGTGGTCCATAAAAAAGAGGTAGAGGGTCCCAAAAACACACAAGACAGAGACACCTGGCCAAGTACAATTTTCCTTGGATAAGTAAGCATGTCACTGAGCTATGAAGGATGAACAAAGGTAACTAAGGTGGAATGTTGGCAAGGAGTTGAAAGCTGCCCAACTTAGAGAATAGCACGTGCAAAGTCCCTGAGGAAGAACAGCATATGGAACACTTAATGAATGTATTTTAAAAAACCCACCCACACAAAAAGCAAATTTCGTCATTTGGGGATGAAAACAGTGTAAGTATACATAGTAGACTTCTATTAAGATAAAGTAGCCAAATTCTTTCATAGACAATGAATAAAACTAGCTAGGGAGGAACAAATTTAGAAGAGAAAGGTCCAGGCAACCAACAGAAAAGTCTTGAACTTAACTAGAAAAAATGGATTTATAAACTACTCTGTCCCATCCAAAAAGGACCTTTCTAAAAGAGCCATTTTGAAACATTTTTGTAATGATCATTTTTATTATTTATAATCCTAAGTTTATGAAATGCTTAATAAAGACCTTTACTCTTAATTTTCATGGTCATTCTTGTTATTCCAGTTTTCCAGATGTGGAAAAGCAGGACTTAGAGGTTACACGAGTGTTTTAAGTAAGTTGCCTAAGTCACAGAGGACACGAGGCACTCTTAGGCCAGTTTCTCACCACACTCACACACATAGCTCTCACGGGAGCTGACTGACTCTGGGCAAGAGACAGTTCAGGTGGCACAGGTGACACTTAGAGTGGGAAGGGGCGATCCTTACTACCTCTTTTCTTTTACTGATATTTTTCAGTGGTACGATTCAAGATACAGTAAAACCTCAGTGAAGAGACTACAATCCTTTGGGTTTTTTTTTTTTCCCCTTACAATTTTGGAAGACAGTGGTAAGTCACAAAAATATTACTTTAAGTAAACATATGCATACAACTTTTAAGATCTATCCTGGGTTCAGTATGAATTTAACATCAAACCCTGTGAATTCTGTACATTTAAATTTGTGCAGTAAAAATTGATCTGCAAATTTTGCAGCTAGTATGCAATATACACTAGGTGCTGGAGTAAGAGAGGCCTATGTGCAAATCCTGCCTTTTCTGCTTGGTAATTAATTAGGCTTCAATGTATTCACCTGTATAAAATATGTGTCTCCTCCATAGGGTTATAATTAAATCAAGCAATTCCTGTCAACCACATAGGAGTGCATTATAATGTCATTAATTTAGTTTTCCTATTTTAACTCTTAGAGCAATCATGTGTGTTAGATATCTTTTGGTAATAAAGACAACCCAATACAGATTTTGTTAATGAATATATTCTAACCTGAAAATGCAATTAATTCTAACACTGTATTACACAACTCTTTTTAATAGAGTTTTTCTTCTTTACTGAAAAACATGTGCCACGGTGGAAAGAGGAGCTTTTTGAGCACCAATGAGTTTGGGTTTGAGTTTCAGCTGTCAGTCATTAGCTGAGTGACTGCAGATTAAACATTGCTATTAATATTTCTCATACTTCACATACTCCTTAGCATGAAGATGAAAGAAGCTGCTTGACACAGAGTAGGCCCAAAGTTAATAGCACCTTTTATTATGTGTGTTATCCAGTCTTCACATGGACATTCTTATTACAGTATTCAATATTTCATTTGTATCATAAGACTTAACATTAAAATACCTAAAGCGTATTTTAAAATCCTTTGCTAGACTTTCCTCACCTTACTACCCATTTCTGTGAATTAAGAGATGGAGGAAATTGGAGAAATAACTGCTTTATAATTTGCCAACTTATTAGCATTTGTTGAGCCACGGGTAACATAGACAGAAATGTTAACTGACTAGAAAAAAAGGAACACGTGATACCAAAAGTATTTGGGAACATCTGGTGCTTTGTTGACACCATGGAGCCTTAGAAACATTCCCGCCACTTTTCCATGAGGTGCAAATTAAAAAACTCATTTTTCATTTTGAGTCATGCTCAGACAGGAAGATAATTCAAAGTATGATAGATATATCAATACTTTTTACCTGGATTGTAGAATGACAACATTTTGGGGTGTGAACAATGCAAAGTCATTTTATTATTTTGGCCATTTCAGAAAGAACCAGAAAGCCTGCGATGAGCTCCAGCGACAATAGATTTTTAGATCAACAGCTGGTTAACATTATCTGAATGAATCAGGGAACAGAAGTGACAGCTGGATTCAAGCCAGGGCAGCCAAGAGATACCAAAGATCATTTCTGTGTTTTAAAAAGAGGTTCTTTTCCCAGTGCCTCTGACCTGGTGCCACATACATCTTAATTTAAGGTGACAGGTAGTATGGTAAAATACAAACTATAATTATTGTTTAAACCCAAAGGATCTGAACAAATACAAGTGTCTCAAATGTGGTGTATTTTCCAGCCAGAGCAAGGCGTCCTCTCTGCCCAAGAACTCTTGACTAAATGCAGAAGATATCTAGTGTCCTATTCAGAACCACTTACTGTTTATTTTTTTAATCAAGAATAAACTGTATCTGTTTTTATGGTCAAGTTAAAACAAGACTCTGAACTATGAGCTTGACAGGTAAAGCCACACCAATCTTTTCAGCTTTAAGACTAGTCAAAAAGAAATCTGTTTTATGCTTCTCAGCCCAAAGTTATGATGGGGTTTTTTTTTTTCCCTTCAGATTTAGTGTGAGCGTCCACACCTGACACACACAAAGCCTAACTATCAAACAGAATGATGGTGCTCATGTTCAACACCTGCACCTTCAGAGCTGCCAACAAAGGAAGATAGAAACTTCTCCCTACACACCTGTTGGATGGGCGGACGCCTTTAACCTTATCTTCTTCTGATGGGTCCCCACAAGGTACAAATGGGAAAGAGTATTCTTCAAAGAGTGGCTCTAAGAGACAAACAAAACTGTTCTATAATATAAGGTTTAAATGCTTAATTATAGAATATGTCTAGCAAAAAGCTGAGAAGGACACTTTATACTAATAGAAAAAAAAAGGATCCGGAATTGCTCCTAACCAAAATGGGGAGAAAAAAGGCAGGTTTCTAAGAACACCAAAAGAAAACAAATTATTATTTGAAGCAAACTAAACTTATGACATTTCATAGTATTAATACATATAGTAGCCAAAGTTTTATCACTACAGTTATCAAGCATAAACACAGCATATGTATATCTCTGAAAAAATTTTGAAAGACATGTAATTTATAGAGCTTAAATATTTGCATAATCAATTTAGTGCCTTATGTATTCAGACTATTTTTAAAATATACAATTGTTTTAATCTACTTTCTTTAACCCCTGAATTGATAAATAAATGAGTCATTGTGAAATGAATATAGTATCTATTTGGGAAGATATTTAATAAGCCCAACTACTTAAAGTATGAGAAAAATCAAATAACTATGCAACTTGAAATATCATATTATAGAAAAACCAAGATTTTTCACTTTTCAGCACCATTTAAAAGCAGTATGTATATATAAAAGGTAATATTGTACTGAGATTTTGTGTATGTTAACACAATTGGGACTTAATTACATTCAAAAATGTTTTCAAACACTGGATTCAACTCCTGTCAAACAAGATGTCTTTTAAGCATCTTATAAAAATATTTTCAGTTACCATATATATGCTATAAATTGTTCTTACAAAATAAGATTTTTGCCAAGCTTTAATAGTTACTGATTTGTATGCACAGAAATCATTTTATTCACTGATAAAAATAGATACTCAACTACATCATCCTCATTTGTAACTCTGCAATTTGTTTAGAGACTTGAGGTGGGGAGAAACTCAAAGGTTGTATGTATTTCAAGTATTAGATGTGGGTAGGAACAGAATCCCTTTGGAGTTTCTGCAAGATGAAAGAATGAACAACTTTCTTTCATGCTCTTTTCTCTGAAATAGAACAGATTTCTGAGGCTACCACCTAGCCATATACCATTCTAGGCACTGGAATTCTTCCCAAAAGTTGTGAGTGGGTAATTTTTGCATTCAAATACAGTGATTTAGTCATTTGTGTGATATCATCATTTAAGAGAGCAAGTCCACATACCAAACAGGAGCATCATTGCACAAATCCCTATGTTAGTGGAAACCCTTTCTAACCCATGATTGAACTTTGGCAGTAGTTAAAATTCAAATTGGATTGTCCACTACCTATAAATGAAGCTACAAAGGGCTGATGATGTGAGGATAAGGTTTGAGCAAGCTAATAGGTTTTAGTGTCTGAAACTTTTGATAATCTGGCTTTAAGTGTCATGGGTCTTTCAAGGTGGATTCCATCTGTCCTATAAAGTCATGTATTGAAACATAATGCATCCCTTTGATCTCCTTCGTAAAAACTCTATGAAGTCAACAAAATGCCCCCATTGACTCAACAGCCAGATCCTCAACCTGTTGACATGAAAGATTTTAACACTTGTAAGTGTTAATAAACAGTGAGTGAGCTATGTGTTGAAAGGCTCCCAGTATAAACAATGTAGGGATGGGCAGAGTCTTGCCACAGGTACGAGCTATCCTGCTAATATTTTGTACCAAAATAAAACAGAAGAGCACAGCTCAAGATAGGATTAGGCCTGATATTCCTTATATAAACTTCAAAACTCATTCCCTAATAATCATTTATCTTGTAAAGCATAATTTGATTTTTTTCTAAAGCAGCAAAAGTATATTTGACTTTTAAATCACTTATATCGGTGAACAAAAAATATTTCTGCAACACAGACGCATATCATGGTAAGAATACTTAAGATATGTGTATATTTGTGTGTATTTGTATGTATGTTTTAATACATGAATTTGTGTATATATGTATACTGTATACTCTAGACAGTCACATAGAGGCAACAATCTGCAGTGAAAATTGCATTTCAGAAAGACACAAGCCCAAATATTGGCTGTTACTACTGAGTTACCATGAACATTTCTTATCTTTAGAAATGAATTGGTACTAATACCTACTTCACTGATAATTTAAGATCAGTTATATTAAGCACTCAGCAAATAACCATCAATAAGTACTATTTCTCTTTTCCTTCCCCACATCAGCAGCATACCCAGATGTAGGTCCACATTTTAACCTGTTTTAGAATTAGTCTCCTGCTTCTGTGTTAACATACGTCCTCATGTTCTTAAATTATTGAACAGATGCAGTAGGATACGTTCAAGGAAATTGGGGTCTGTCTGAAATCTGCAATTCCCTGTTGACATACCTCCTAACAAGGCAAAATCTTGTCCATGCTTCAACACCCAGGTCAGGTGTCACCTCCTCTGTGAGGACTCCTACAATCCTGCTTGGCAGCAATAACTAACTATTTTTTTCCCTCTGTTCTCTGAAACATTGGCTCATACTATTGTCTTAGTACTTATTAAATTGTGTTGTAATTCGTTTTTGTCCTGTCTGCTTCCTCTTAGCGAAATTAAGTTCCTTGAGGTCGGATCTGTGTCTTATCTTTCTGATACACTCCAAGCTTGTAGCTCAGAGCCTGCAAGATGGCAGACACACAACAAAAAGGGAGGCAGAAGAAAGGAAGTCAGAAGTAGTATTTACCCATTTTTCTTACATTGGGTCTTTGAGCACATATTCAGCAATGAGCAATGCTTAAAAACAAGCAATGGTCATTAACCAGAAGAATCAAATAGTTCTAAGTCCTTCCCCATCTTGGGAATATTCCTCTGTATTATTTTAGCACCTCACTCTTCAGCCACCTCCAAGCTCTGCTAATTTTCTAACACCATCTAGCCAAGCATATGACAGATGGCTCTGAGATCCACACTGTATTTATGTGTGTAAACCAACAAATGTTCCACCCAGTGGCATATGTGTTCACATATTATCAATGCTAGATGCTTCAAGCTTGCAAACAGAGCCCTAACTGAGGAAATGTACATGCCTTATGAATTTATCTCAATACACAAGCCTTTTATTTAATCCAAAATGAGTATAGTACTCACGAACATTGCCCATTTATAGATTTATTCTCTTTTTACATTTCACCAGTCTTACTTAGCTTGCCTTCTGGGTATAGCTTTTTTACAAGGCATTTCTGGTCATACGCACACACACACCCCTTCTCTGCACTGCAGTTTAAAGCTAAAAGGGGGAAAGTACTCTGCCACTTTCCCATTGTCATGGTCTTCCCTGTCCCTCTGAGACACACAGACAAGCATACACACTCCTGTGTATATAGAATGCATGAGTACCACTCCTTTCTCATCATCGTCCACAGCGATTGCCACCAAAGTGATCTGCCTAAAGCACAAACCTAACTATGTCAGTTTCATACTCAAAATTCTACATCACCAATGATAAAGTCTAAATATACACCCATCATGACCAAACTACCTTCCACTCTCCAAATATGCCACGCTTGCGTGTGTTTCTATCCTTTTTAAACATTGTTTCTGCATCCTAAAACACCAACCATTTTCATGCTTTTCCTGTTAAAATTATTTCCCTTCCTCTTGATTTCAGATCAATTGTCAGCTTCTCTGAAAAAAATTTATGACAACACTTTCTCCTCTTGCCCACTGAATAGTTGAGTGCCCACTCACTCTACCCCCAGAACAGCGAGGGCACAGTGTAGTTGCATGTACCATGCCTCATAATAAGGTACTATATATATATATATATATATATATATATATATATATATATAACATATATTTTCTTCACAAGGTTGTATGCCATTTGAGAATAGGAACTGAGTTTTGTTCAATTGTATACTCAGAGCCTGGAACACCGCATGTACTTCACTATTTGTTGAATGAGTAAATTTTATAGATGTTGCTCATAAAGAATTTATAGTAACTTTATATAGACATACACATAATCATAAAGTTTAAATAAGACACTGGAAGATATCACTAAAGCTTTGGGAATCAGGACGAAGGAGGTTAACAGATTAAAGTGGGGTTAGTCACATACAAAAGGATAGAGGTTATTTCTTTCAGCAAGACCAAGTCAATTTGAAACTTTTACATATACTCCTTACTACCCAAGAATTCCTTGAGACTACCAGATGATACAAGAGTCATCCTGGGCACACATTTCATTGGAGAGCATTTTAACATCATAGCAACAGTAAGATTTCAGAACTGCAGGGCATTAAGACACTGGAATATGTACAAGAATAGAACACAAATGTTTCTTCCCAATGAATATGGTCTCTGGACTGTGGCTGGCAGTGCCAAAAAAATCACATCCTTTCTCTGGAAAACCTGCAGCAGCAGCTTTGGGAACAGTGGGAGTGCTGTGACACACAGGGACAGGTTGGCACGTAAACAATTCCCCCGGTTCTGCCCAAGAGGTATTTTCAAAGTCTGGATCCTGCCATCAAGCTCTATCAACCAGCCTCAGAATTGCAACATTAAAGTGGTTCATTAGATTGCTATTTTGTCACAAATTGGATGTAGTTAAGGTTTGTCCTTTTTCTCTCTCCAGAAACTGATCAGCTAAACTAGGAAGGAAGCAAGGCTTTGGCTCGCTCTATGGAAAGAGGAAAGAGAGACAGACATTCCAGGTAGCCAGGCCATGAGCAAGGGACCTGAGCCTGGCCGATTCGTTACCCCTGAAACTTTGCATCTTTATGGAGTGATAGCAAAACACAATGAAAAAGCAGAGCTAGTCTAAGATTATACTCCACTTCCCATGCTCAGAATAGAGTCCTGCAGTGCACTGGCCGCATTGCTAGCTGACGTATCCTAAGGAAATTATCCCACTGGCTCAACTGTGGCAATGGGATTCTAGATTATTCATTCTTTCCATGTTTTCATGAATTTCTTAAGTTCTCATGTTTCCTAATTTTAGTTGTTTTATTGGCTGTCGGCTTCTTTAGGCTAGCTGTCATCTCTAGTTTTCTTCCATTCTTGGAAAAGAAATGTCAAATCTCTGTATCCATGGTTTTTGAAAGGCACATGGCACAGCAAAAATCGATACAGAGAAATTAACTTAGACATCATCATCATCTGTCAAATGAAGGAAGTAGAACGCACAGAAGGTAGGTTACTTGGCCAAGGTCATTATATTCACTAAACGGAATAGATGGAACTTTAGTCTTAGCCACTGATCATGCTTTTCATGATACCTTGCTAATTCTGCTGTCCCTGTAAGATTAGCAATATTCTTATGGTAAAGATGATCTCTGTGCTAAATTGTTATAATAAAAGAACCTCCCCATTAGTTCACCTTTAGTGTGTTCAAGCCTTTGTCACTTTATATGTGTCTGATTTTCCGACATGAGTATATGGAGTGGGAGGGATCGTATTTGAACATAAGCTGTGCTCATCATTAGAATTCAGACATGTCTAGTTACACTAAAGCATTTTCTGGCATGAATGAAAAAATGTAAATTGTCAATTTCATTTATTCAGCAATATTTACTGAATATGGTATGTACTAGACACCATGATAAGTAATGAAGATGCAATGATGAGCAAAAGAGACTGTGTTCCAGCCCCATAGAGTTTACTATCTAATGGAGAAGACATACAAATAAGAACATGCCAAAAAAAAAATCTGTATTTTGCTAAGTACTGTGAAAGAAATGCCCAGAGTTGGAAATTAGGTTTGGGAAGCAGGTTACATTTTAAATCAAGGCACTAAAGAGGAATAGTCATTTTGCTATAAGGCATGAACATTTCTATTTATAGAATTGTGCTAAGGATGAGGTCTTTTTGTTTGGTCTAAATCTTTCCCTACCCCTTGGTAACTGGCCAATGCCGTTATTCTATATTGGTGATTATGCGCAGCCCGAAGCTAATTCTATTTGTTGGTGACAAATTAATCAGTACTCTATTTCCTTATGAAACATGTGGGTTGGTCATTCACTTTAGACTGCCTCTATGAAGTCTAGCCTATTAACCACATCTCATGGATGAGGATTAGATCAACTCTGAGATCCACAAGGATGAGCAAATTGTTCAGTATCACAACTCTTCTTAGGCTGGGCACGGTGGCTCACACCTGTAATGCTAGCACTCTTGGAGGGCGAGGTGGTAGGATTGCTTGAACTCAGGAGTTTGAGACCAGCCTGAACAAGAGTGAAACCCTGTCTCTACTAAAAATAGAAAAAAATAGCCAGGCATGGTGGTACATACCTGTAGTCTCAGCTACTCAAGAGGCTGAGGCAGGGGGATCACTTGAGCCCAGGAATTTGAGGTTGCTGTGAACTAGGCTGACGCCATGGCACTCTAACCTGAGCAACAGAGACTTTGTCTCAACAAAAAAAAGAACTCTTCTTGTTCCATGCTCTGGTTCAGAAATGGTTCACATATGCTTAACCTTCTTAATTATTTGTGGGAATGGGAAAAAAAGATCAATTGTTTTCCTGTAGCCTTTGTTTTCACGTGTGTGACAAAGGCTCACCCTCACTCATACCTTTGACAGGAAATGGTTCTCATTTATCTAAGAAAGTTGAACACTTTTGACCAAAAGAACCAACTGGGGAGCAATGAATGGAGGATTTGAACAGGCAAGAGGATACCTGACCACATCTATAGTTGGTTTCTACTTGTTTAGAGCCATCCTATGCTCTAGAATATATGCTGGTACTGAAAGAGAAAAGGGAAAGACTATCTGAATGTGAATTTCATACACTTTGAGAAAGACAAAAGTTTCTAAAAGCAAAAGGTCATGAAGGGTAGTGATCATTTATAACAGTTTTCACTTTGACTTGCAAGATAATTCCATCAAGGGAACAGTACATGATTCACAATTGTACAAACACAAAGGAGCAACCGAAGAGCCTCCAAAAAGCTATCAATAGATTGCTGTTACTTCTGCGAAGATAATAAAATGGTTTGGGGTGTTTTTTTAAAATATAAAATGGTTTAAGTAAATTAGTACATCATTCCAGAAACCAAGTCAGGACTAACAACATTACAAGACTCAACTCATTTTCTACAAGCAGAGTCCAACCTTTTGAATTACATAGAGCAGTGTTTCCACTTCAGGCATGAGACAGAAGAGTGATGAAAGGGAGAAGAGAACTGAGCTTCAACCACTGAAGTAGGCAAAATGAATTATAAAGAAAGAAGGAACAAGAGAACAAAAATGTACGTCAATTGAAATACTGACCCAGAGGCTCTTTAAGGATTTGTCATAATGTGAGTTACCAATCAAAACCTCCAAGGATCTGGAATTATATGCAGGTTTTTTCCTAGTAAATTACTTTGTAGAGACTTGATAAAATAGTTAGAGAAAATTCATGTATTAAAATGCAATTAAGTAGCCATTCAAGTTTTGCACAGAATTTTTCAGCTGGGATGCTGACTTCCCACTTTGTATCAGATGCCTTTTCGTCACTAAAGGTGGGAGATTTTTCTGTTACAGTAGTTAATCAATCCAAGAGCCTCTACTTTACTTTAGATTAAAATAATTTAAATAACATGATTTTGTGGTCTATAAGGGTGACTTTAAGATCAATTCTTAAGTAGGGGGAAGTTCAAAATTAGGTATGTTAGAACATACCTAAATTCTTTTTACCAATCATAAAAAAGACAGAGAAACAGTTACCTGGAAGAGGAAAAATATATGAACTGAAGGCAGACTGTGAAATATTCAACATACTGTGGATAATTGTCTAGCCCATGAGATACTCTTATATATGCCCAGAATACATAAAATGACACATATTGAATTCACAGCAATAAATTTTATAAGTTATTAGTAGGTCTTCATTTAGTTGTTCTAGAATGTTGCTACATAAATCAAGGTCATTAATAGACTCTGCCCCTCAATATTTTTCTTATTATACAAGGTTCTTATAGCTTTTCCATGTTTATGATCCTATAAAATATTTCATGCAATGTTGGCTTCTGAATAAAATCTGTTATGATTTACTTCTACAATTCCAGCCCCAGGTGAGCTGTTTTTGATTTCCAGATATACAGAACAAAATTCAATCCATCCTTCCCTCTCTTCTCCTAAGTCTCTTGCAGATTTTCCCTTTGGGTTACATTTTCTGGTAAAGAAATTCCCTATGTTGCAGGTCAGTCCAAGGTCAAACCAGAGATTTATTTTGTAAATAAGTGTGACCCATAAAATGATTTCATTTTCCTGTGCAAATGTTATTTGAAGTAGAGATAATACATCTGTAATTGATATCATCTTTTACTGTGCATTGGCTTTGTACATTGGGTGCTTTCAGACTTCAAGAGAGCTGTTTGCACGCTCCTACTTGCACGCATTCAAAGGTCCGGATTGAAATTTGCTAGTTAACATTCCCCTCCAGTCCACAACAACAGCAGAAAAAAAGGAAATATATGTAATTTATAGTTACCTCATTAGATGGCAGTACAGCATCCAAAACCAAAGTCGAACATTTTTGGTGGGAAACATGGTATCTCTCAGAAGTTGTAAAAGAAAGTTTAAATGTGCTAAAAATAAGTACTTATATGAAATTTCTCTATTGCATTTTAATGTATCCCTCTAAACTCTGATATAATTTTTGAAAACAGTTTAACATTATGCATAATTATACTCATTCAAAAAACATGTATTGAGCACCTACTAAGTGGCAGGTGCTTCTGTTACATATATAAAGAAAACAAAGATCTCTGCCTGTCTGGAGCTTACATTCCAGAAGAGGAAGAGATCTTAAAAACAATGGATTTTAGTAAATTATCTAGTACTTTAGAAAGTGTTGAATGCTTATAGAGCAAATAATATAGAATAGGGTAAAGAGGGAATCAGAAGTGCTGGGATATGAAGTCAAAGGTAGCATTAAGTCAGTCAAAGGTAGTGAAATCAGTGTAAATCTTGTTGAGAAAATGACATTGAGCAAAGACTGGAAGGAGGTGAGGAAATTTGTCAGGTGGATAACTGGAGGAAAGTTGCTCCAGGCATAGGAAACAGCTGATACAAAAGGCTAGGATATTGTCAAAATACAGGGGGAAAAATGGGTAAGTGAATAAGAATTGAGACCAAAGAGGGGGACATGTGGGAAGAGAGCAGATAACACAGGGCCTTGAGAACTATTTTAAGAACCTTGGTTTTCACTGAGTTAAATGGGAACATGCTGCAAAGTTTTGAACAAAGTGATCCAATCTGAGATAGGTCTTAAGAGCATCACTCTGGCTGCTGTGTTGAGAACAGAGCAGCCAGAACGTGGGATGAAGGGTAGAAGCAGGGACACCAGTTAGGCTACAAAACCATCCATGCAAAAAATGACAGTGGCTCAGACCAGGACTACAGCAGTACAGGTGGTAAGAGAAGGTCAGACTCTACATATAACTTCAAGACAGACCCAATGGGATTCTAGACAGATTGCATGGAAGATGTGAGAAAGTGAGGGGAGTGAAAAATGAATCCAAGGTTTTTAGCCTGCGCAACTGGAAGGATGGAACCGTCATTAAATAAGACGGCAAAGGTTGTGGGTAAAGTAAGTTTGGGGGGAGGGGAAGAATGGTTCTGAACATATCAATTTTAAGATTAGGCATCAAAAAGATGTCAATACAGCCGTTGGATATATTAGTCTAGAGTTCAGAGGGAAGATCCAGGTGGAATGTCTGTTATTGGGAGTCACCAGCTTATGTGATATTCAAAGCCACAAGACTAGATGAGGTCATCAAGGGTGGAAATATACAGAGAAAGAAAAAAAAAGTCAAGGTCTGAGTGCTGGAGCACTCTAGAAAGTTCAGGAGGAGCTACCAGCAAAGACGACTGAGAAGGAAGGATAAGTAGGGCTGGAGAAATCCAAACAGACATCGATGTCTGATGTCAACGCGAGAAAGAATGTGCTGGTAACTGGTGGGAGACATGATCAAGATAAAGTTCATTGTTTGTTATTAAGATGGGGAAATAACAGCATGCTTGTGTGCCAGTTGGCATGATCCAGTTGAGAGAAAAACAGTGATACGAGACAGAGTGGAGAATTGCTAAAGCAATGTCCTTGAGCAGTTGGGAGAAAATGTGATCTAGTGCAGGAGCGAAGGGATTGGCCTTAGATAACAATGCAAAAAGCTCAAAGGTCAAGAGAGAATATCTGGGTCAAGATGATAATGGGTGAAAGAAGTGTTTAAGAAGCAAGGGGAGTGAATGCACTAGAGAAGTACAGTGTGGTTGCCTGGCATTAAGAGATCATTTGTGATTTGTGGTCTTGATTCTGAAAGACAGTCAACGTAGCTCAATGTCTTTCTCCAGCCTCATTCAGCTTCACAGGCACATAGAGTAGGCAGAGTTGAATTCAGCCAAGATTGTCATTTTAACAAAGGAATACAAGTAAAATAGAGCGAGAGAGGGCAATGAAGTCATCATAATGATCGGCTATGAACTTTAAGTAGGAAAAGGAGTGAAGAGATGAAGAATGCTAAGGACATTTAAAGGATAAGATGAACAGACTACAGGTATCAGTGGGACTGGAAGATCGTTGTAGACAGGACACTGACAGAGTGGACCGGAAAGGGACAGAATGGTGGTCACCACATGGGATGCCTGGAACTGAAGTTATAAAGCGGTTATGGTTATTATAACATGTTGCTGAAGGAATGAGTGACTGAGGCAGGGTTTGATAATCGTATGTGTTGCTGTCTGGTCTTCATTCTGGAAGCACTTTACTTGAAACTCTTCTACACTGGAAAATGACAGCTGGAGTCAACTTTAGTATTTTATTCATCCTTCATAAAAGCCTTTTTCAATCTCATCTCAGTAGGTTTATTCTTATTACTAAGTTAACTATGACAAGAGAGTTAATTTCCGCTGTTTGATTTTACCTGTATTACCTGATTCCTTCTAACCTTTCTTAGATCACTAGTTTGTCATCTGGTCATCATTTCTCATTTGTGGTATACACACAGAATTAGGTGACAGGCTGTCATTGCTTGTCACCAACTTGTATTCTGATACGAATGGGTGTCACATTGTGGGGAGGGAGGTTCATGGCCAGCGAGGGTACCAGACAGGTTGTTCTGGGAATTGGAAGAAGAGACGAGAGGCAGCGGGTAGATGAGACGTACTCTTTATTGTCAGGGTGATACCACCGCAGCAAGAATATGACGAGTATTTATACGTGGCTGGAACAATAGCAGCAACATGCTAAGCGAAGGCATGATCACGTGAGTTTTACATAGGAGGCGACATCACGGTTACATAAGCATGCTGACTAATGCCTTACCAGAAGGCCATTGGAAAACACGTGGGCAGTCGTCTTGGTTTGGCCTAGAAAATCTATTGCCTATACAAAAGGGATTTGCCCTTACATTCCACACCCTAGGCAACAGGTCTCACGGCTGACCCATGGGCCCATAGACCCCTTGGATGCAAAGACCACAGCAATACAGGGAACAGCACAATATTACCAGACCACAACACACAGCTCCTTAAACTAGGAGGGTCCAACGCCAGGAGGACAAGAGGCATCCCAACCATTGTTGTAATGGGGCTCCAGTCATTGGTTGGATGGCATGTACCTCACTACCAATGTCCTTCAAGGTAGGGGAGATTTCTCCCCGGTGATCAGGTGTATATATACAGCATTCAGTATGCATAACTGTGCATGTGCCCCAGCCACAGTAAGGGGATCAAAGGCCATGCAGTTTTGCAAAACCACTTTTCTCATCTGGGTGACCTCATCCACCAGGAGGGTCAAGGTCTGCCTGGTTTCATCTACTGCCTGAGCAGTATGTTCGGCTAGGGCACTCACTTCCATTTCTACCTTAATGGCTCCACCCCCGGGGGAAAAGATGGACTACTGCATAAAACCACCATGGGGTCCATTTTGGTTCGTGTCAGTGGGAGAACACAGCATCCCAGTTATGTGGCTCGTCGGTAAGGGTGGGGAGGACCTTCCCCAGGATATATGGCCATCCCCAAGTGCACCTTCCAGTCCAGCAAGCAGGAAGCTTACGCCACCCATTTTTTCCACACCCCCACAGAAATTCTGGGGGCATATTTTAAAATTTCAAAGACTTTTGAGAGTAGATAACCCCATGAATGTGAGTCATTGGTTAAACAGTTTCATTCACATTGTAGTGTAAGATGGATCATGCCATGAATTATCTGGAACGTACATGAGAATGAGGATTTGCCTTTAATCGGAATGAAGCTGTTGGTACCCACTGACTCCCCCCTCTTCCCATCTTCATGTTACTTCCAAGGAGTGAGCCATCATTTTGAATTGCATTGTTGCAACAGGAGCCGTTAAGTAACCTATCAATGTTGAAGGATGGCCAGTCCAATTTTCAGTTACTCATGTGTTACTTGGTCATTTTAGTTTGCCCCACGGGATCTGGTGTCCCAAAGACAACTTGGATTCCCTTGACCCTGTGGGCCTATGACAGGCCGAGTCTCTAAATTTATGATCTTGTGGGGTTAGAACAATAGAGTTTCTTTAGAAGGTTAACACTCCTCCCCTTTTTATTACCTTCTCCAACCTTATTTTCAATCTCTCATCTTTCAGTTTTGTTTTCTCTCTGTGCTCTTTCAGCCTCCCTGCAAGCAGTTCTCTGTAAGAGGTATGTGTTTGAACAAAGTGAAGGTGACTGACCCAACTATTTGTTAGTCTGACTTAGAGTTTGTTAGAATGTTGTGATGGAAGAAACTAGTCAATACAGTCTTGTGCTTTGATGGTTTCCTGATTTACCAAGCAATAATTCAACCTGTAATCACCTGATTTTATCGTTACCCAAAAAAACATTCCTTGAAAACAGTATTCAGGTGAATTTTCTTTTCAATTAGGAATCTAAAATAATAAAATAGCTTGGGGGTGGGGTCTGAAAGCATGCACATAAAGTGTTTTGAGTTACAAGATTTGTCAAAATCAACTTCTGTGTTTTGTGATTTTCTGATTAAAAATAGAGGAGGGAGTAGGAATCTTAAAAAAAAAAAAAAAAGACATCAAAAATTTGTGATTCAAAGAACACTGAAAATTTTGTGTCAGCCCAACTTAGAGACTTGAGAATCAGAATGTATGAACAACACCACTGATATCTGAGAATGGAGGACTACATGTAATAGTAATAGCAATTTAAATATATGCCTAAAAACACAACTGGCAGTCTACCAGCTCTTCTAAGATCTATGTTATTGCTGAAGTTTCAACTTCTTTTGTGATTTAACATAAAAGCAGTTATGATCATCATATTCCTTAAACAAAATGTAGATTACAGAGTAAAATAAAATGAAAGGTAAAAGGAATATATCATTGATTAGTTCAAACTCACAAATATTACCTCTTTAAATGTGTTAGCTCACTTCTAAACTCTGCTATGTGTTTATTATTTTTGCATTAGTTTGTTTTATGTATATCTAGTTTCTTTCATTTTATAATTCAGGATATTATATTCCTGCATAATTTTAAACATAATTTTAGTGGTCTAAAAGTCCACGCAGTATATATAATGGTTCTTATAACCATTATTTGGACATTTACATTATGGACAAGTATTTTTTCCATTATAAATTTCATGATCCTTTTTTTGTGCTTATGTAAATATACATACATGCACATTTCTGATCATTTCCTTAAGAACAAGAAGAGAGGAGGAACTACTTGGAGAAAGGTTTAAGAACTTCTCAAAAGTTTATATATATCTCGATTTCAGAGTTCTTTCGATTTGTATCATTACCAGTGAAGTTTGAAAGTGCCTATTTCACTTCGCTATGAAAAAGTTAACGTAGATGCCTCATAATACAGGCCAGCCCTCTTGTTCTCTCATTTGAACACTGTCCCAATATGTATTTCCTCAGTTCTGTTTAGTGCTGGTGTGTTGTGTACCTTCCGTATGTGCCAAGCACCACACTAGGAGTCATACATAGTACAAAAGCAAGGAGGTCTACACCATCAAAGATTTACAGTGTAGAATAGGGATGTCCATTAAGATGAGGTTTATCTGCAAATAACACAACACCCCAAACAACAAGGGTTTCAACAAGGTATAATTATATTTCTCCCTTAAACATAAAAAGAAGTCCAGAGTTAGGCAGCTGCAGGCTGGCATGGAGCTCTGCGAAGTTGTAAAGGGCTGATACTCCATAGTCCACTGCCCAGCACCACCAAAGCGAGGCAGGCACTCAGCCACGTGATCCAAGAGGGCTGCAAAGCTCTACCTGACAACCTGAACCCCAGGGAGGATGGAAGAAGGAGTGAATAAGGAAAGGACCCATCTCCTTAAGGAAACTGACTTCACACTTCTGCTCCCATTGGCCAAATTGCTGTCACACATCCATACCTCACTGCAAAGTAGACTGCAAAATCTAGTCTTTTGGAAGAGAGGTAATACGCCTGGCTAAAATTTGGGATCGTATTAGTAAGAAAGGACAGAATGAACTCTGGTAGACAACATGGAGTTTCTTTCACAGTTAAGTAGTAAAAAGACAACCCTACTTCAGTATGATGAAAATAAAACTGCTATATTAAATACTTACCATGCACAAGACTCTAGGCTGGAAGATTTACAGACAATCATTTAATCTCCAAAACAACCCATGAGGACCTGTACTATTCCTAGCAATGCTGTAACAAATTATGATGAAGTATGCAGTTTAAAGCAGAAGTTTATCGTATCACAGATCTGGAAGCTGGAAGTCCAAAATCAACGTGTCAGCAGAACGATATTTCCTCTGATATCTGTAGGAAACGATCCCTCCTTGCGCCTCTTCCTAGCCAATGCTGGTAGCCCTCGACCCCTGACGTTCCTTAACTTCAATCACTCCGTTCCCTGCTTCTGCCATTTACATGACACTGTGTCTTCACACGGCACTATAAGGAGGAGCATTTGTAAAGTTGAGATCATTAATCACCGCTATTAGAAGCAGGTATTGTCAAAACAAGATGAAAATATTTGTAGATTTGTGAAGGTATACAGATTTGAGTGTGATTTTAATTTTTCTACTGTTTAGAAAGTTCTACATTTCAAATATGATTCTAAAGCATAAAGCTCACATTCCTATGAAGCGATAGATGCCACCCAATTACGGATGCAGAATTTCACATATGTATATTATCACATTCGATCCTCATATTGATTCGATGAGATAAGATAATTACTGTCTCCCTTTCTATAACAACTAAGGCTATTTGCCCAAGATAATACACCTAATAAGTGGCAAAAATCAGAAGTCACATTCATTTTGTCACTCCCAAGTCTATACTATTCTTTTTACCCTGAGTCCTATAATCTATAGGTGCACATAGATTATAGGACACTCCATCCAATGCTCATCCTTTTTGGTTCAGAAAGTATATTATATATGTGTTACTAGTTTTACGGAAAATAGCCTCTAAAACTCATAGAAATCCTAATCACATTTATAACTAGGCTTCTGAGAGTTTGGGAAGACAGGTCTAGATTCTAGACCTTGTTTTGAGTTGAGTTTCAACTTAAAGAAAGGGAAAGTCATATGCAGAGTTTTTCAAAGGCTATTTTTTTGTAATTCGAAGGCTGCTTAACAGTAGCACTACCTCAGTAGAAATAAGCCACAGGCAGTATAGTAGCTAAGAATATAGGATCTGATCCAGCCTTGGTTCTTTCCTTAAAATCCTTGGAGCTCAGTTTTCTCCTCTGTAAAACAGAATACCTTTTTACAGCATTATCATTAAATATCACAAAAGTACATACAGTTGACATAATGCTTGGCACATAGTCAGCACTCACATGTTACTACTACGTGTATTACCACGTTACTACAGTAAGTACCCAAATGTTTGTTAATTAAATTAGCAGTAAAAAAGTCTATGAGAAATCACTTCTTAACAACTTTAGAGAAGTGTGCATAAAACTGCAAGTATTTTAAATCTTGTATATCTTAAACAATTTTAAATCTTAGGTCTCTGATTTTTCTCATGTGGATTCAAACTTCATGTCCAAATCCTTTTGCGTAAAACAATCATCAGAATCAGGAAGAGAAAACAAAACACATGTATTCCCTTTCCTTTACTTTTGAGTATTTTTTTCTATAAGTTCTACTTTTTCTGGGATTCTCTTTTCTTGTTTGTTCACTAGAAAACCTTGAATTTAACTTTTGGCTCTCTGCTTATTATCTATATGTTCTTGGGAAAGTTATTAACCAGAGATGAAGACAATATGGGTACCATAGGGTTGAGGTGACGAATAAATAATGTATTTTAAATGTCTGTCACTGAGACTAGGGTACTGAACTTTAACCTTAGTTTCTTCTTTCTCTTCTACTATTTGATACCAGAGATGAAAATTTTCTATACACATTTAATCCCAAATTAAAGAGGATAATCATGTAGAATTTGTAAAAATGACAAATTTTGATGCAGAAATCTAGCAGAAGGCCAAGAAACTCAGTTATACTAATTTAGGTGATTCTCATGAAGGGTCATACTTAAATGTTGGTTTAAAGTACAACAACTCAGAAAATATAGTGAAAAGCCACAAGGGAATTAACATGGTGAACTAGAAGATATCTACTTAGAACAGAAAGCAATAATGGAGGTATGGAGGAACAAAAAAGGTGAAAGATGTAGGAAACAGCGAAATGTCAGATATGTAACTTTATCAGTGATTACATTAAATTTAAGTGGATAAAACACTCCAACCAAAAGGCATATATTAGCAGAATGGGTTTTTAAAAATCATCTAACTGCATGTGTCTACAAGAGACACTTTAGATTTCACGACATAAATGGGTTGAAAGTAAGAGAATAGAAAATAGACATACCATGCAAATACTAATAGTACCTAGAAGAGAGCTGCTATGGTTATACTAATATCAGATAAAATAGATTCTGAGACAATTATTAGAAACATAAAAGGACATTTTATGATAAAAAGATGAATTCATAAGGAAGACATAATAGTTATGAGCATATATGCACCTAACAACAGTAATAAAATACATGAAACAAAAACTGACAGAATTGAAGAGAGCAATAGTTGGAGACTTAAATCAAGCCCCCCAGGTCTCACAATTTCTCCCTCATGTAGCCAACATCATGAGTCAGGAAACTAATTGCCTGAAGTCAGGTCTGAATCAGCTTCTGAGCTTTTGTGCCAAGGTTATGCGGTTGTGCCTATGTTTAAGTCCATAGTGTATCCTTGAGTATTGTATGGTGAGAGTTGCATCATCTCATTGTTATTACCATTTATACATTTTTACAGGGCAGGTTTTAAAGATTTAAGTAATAGGCATTGAGAAACTCCATTTTTAAAAGTTTAAGTAGCTTTTTGCCCCCCACCCAATAGCTATTTAGTGACATTCATTAGTCCTTTGAATTATCTATTAATGTTGTTCAATCAAATTCAGGAGCAATTTTACGCTGTAGCTTCATGCAGTTCAGAGAGTGATTGTAATTCATGTGCTGTATCTTCTCAGGCTGGTCACTGTTAGTTTCCAAATGATCTCTCCTGGTGTCAACTACTTTCAACTTTCCATTTCAGTATGAAATGCTCAGTTATGAATATCTGAATTTATCACTTTACATTTTATTTGAATTAGAAAAAAATCAGGTGAGATGTGCAATGTTTGGGGGATGGTCATGCTTGAGGCGCTGCCTCGAGGGGGGAGGGGGGCATGGGCAATATACGTAACCGTAATATTTGTACCTCCATAATATGCTGAAATAAAAAAATTAAATAAATAATTAAAAAATAAAATAAAATAAAATAATAAAAGAGAAAAATCAGGATAATACAAATCCTTTATGCAAAGGAAATCGAGGAAAGATGTAGTCGGAACTCTAAATCTCTTGATAAGTAACTATCATACACCATGTGGCATAGGTTGTTGGGGTTTTTTAGAAAATAATTTACATTTTCATATGTTTCCCTTAGTCATGATTCTCACTGTTTATCTTTCTTATTCTCTGACCACAGTTCCTCAGTTTCCTTTGCTAGCTGTTTCTGCCACTTACTGCGTTCTGAATACTTCTCTGAATTCTATCCCTGGTTCACTTTTCTTTTGGCTTTTCCCTGCATCCCTAGGAAATCCAATGCTCCGTTATGGTGTTACAGACCTACAAAAGCCAGTGAACTCCAAATCTCTATCTGTTTTTAAAAAGCTGTCCTACATCCCAATCTCTAGTTTTACATTCTGTCTCATTTTCATATTTCATAAATTTTAACATCTTATTCAGATTCAATCCCCTGTCTACCCCCCAACAGATCTTCCTATTGTATTCTTTGCTTCTATTAACGTACCATTATCTACTTCTCACTTGAGTCATTCTTAATGTTCCCTATTCCCCACATCTCACTTCCCCCTATACCAATTTTGCCTCTAAAACTTCTCAAACCATCTTTGAATTAGACACAAATTTGCCACTCTCCCCATTAGAAGGTGCAGTTTAACTCTCCTACTTTGGCTGGATTTGGCCATGTGACTTGGTTTGGCCAATGGGACATCAGTAATGTGGCATGATAAAGGTCTGATAAGCACATGTGCCTTGGAGTGCATCCTCTTGGAACTCTGCCATGAGACTACCATGATGTAAGAAGTCAGTCTACCCTCAAGGATGAAAGGCCACTTGGAGGAGAAGAGAAATGCCTTAGCCCCAGTCAGTACGAAAAGCCAGACATGAGTGAATCCATCTTGAACCATGCAAGCTTTCTAGCCATAATGTGATTGCAACCATAGGAATGAGCCCAAGCAAGACCAGCAGTAGAACCACCCAGCCAACTTCCTCTCATAGACTGATGAGAAAAATCATGTTTTGCTGCAGCACTCAGTTTGCGGTGGTTTGCTAAGCAACAATGGTTAAAAGAAACTCCAGCCCTTTTTCCGGTATTGACAGCCCTACCCAAGGCTCACACTAAGTCTCTTGCTGATTGTCAAAGTTGCAAGATAACTCATCTCTGTAACTCCCACATTTCCCATTCCAACTTATCCAAAAACCACCATCTTTATTACAGTCACATATAAACACGTTGTTCCTATACTTAGTAACTGTCAATAAGCACATTGCTGTGAATAACAGCCAAAATCATTAATGCCCTTTATACTCTCTGCCCAATTTACTATTCCAGGCTCATTCTTATCACATCAATCATCCTGTATTCCTGTAGGACTTCACACATTTTTTATTGTAACACTTATTTACATGACACTTATATACTTGCACATTTGTTACACCATCTGTAGTAATCTGTAGGTTACCACAGTCCCTAAAACACAATAGACACTAAATGACTGCCTATTGTATCAATGCCTTATGATGTCCAGGAAATTTGGTTTTACATTGTGTCATTTGAATTTCAGTCTCAACAAGGTAACTTTATGGCCATTTTACAGTTGAGAAAATGGACTCTAAAGAAGTTTAGCCCTGCTCAGGTCTCAGAAGCACTAGAGTCAAAAAAAAGAGGAAGAAAAAAGGATTTTCTGATTACCTAGGGGAGTATACTTTGCTTTAATTAGCTATTCTTCATTTTCAAAACATTGTATGTACATATTTTTCAAGAGAAAATTTAAATATTCTATCAAAGTCATGCCGTCAGTGTTATATAATTCTATGTTTTTGATTCTATTTTATAAATATACAGTAAGTTTCTTTCCTTTAGTCTCATGTCAAGTTGTACGGAATAAAATCGTTAGTTAATGCTTCTTATGATCAACGTTTAGGTAGCCCGGCCCCCTCCCCCAACACTTTCAGAGAAAGCTTATCATTCTAGTAGGCTCTGCCTGGTAAAAATCAACATATTTAATCTGCACGTGTAATAGTTGGCTGAAAGCCAATGGAATCAAAAGGGCAAGTCTTAGCAAGGAAGAAAACAGGCAAGTATAAACTAACACAGCAGTAAAATACCCCTTCGATAGGTGCAATAGAAAGTGTGTTCTATTTTGTAGGGAATGAATAATACCGATGGGTTGAATAAGTCACTGATTGCTTTTCCCATTTACTTGATTATGGCCTTAGGCATTTTATTTAAGTCTTGATTGATTTATTTGAAAAATAAGATTATGCCTCACAAGTTTGTTGCGGGCTTAGCTGAGATATTATACATAGAGCACATTGCACAATGTTTGGCGTAGAGAAAGAAAGCGGTACTTTATAATTATAATAATTGTGTTAATAGTTATGTTAGATAGCAAAAGGGTTTTCAGGAAAAATAGAGTAATTGCTTATGATAAGTACTGAAGTGCTAAAATAATACCCACAAATTGAAGCTCTTTTGTTAACTGTGATAATATTTTATGAAAATGTTAGTGCTGTCCTAGGTTAGGACTGGAAGGTATTGGCTAGATTGTGTAAAATGTTCATGGATAAACCAATCACATGGGAAGATAAATTAAACCATGATGTTTGGACAATGTCAACTCACTACCTACAATTTGAGAGAAGCACAACCTTCCTTAAGGGACTTGACGACTCAGATACCATGGAGAGAGGAGGGTTCTATTGAAATAGCACTGGGAAAATAGCTATTAAATAGTCAACCAACAGCGTTCACCAGTTGTCCCCGCACCACAGTTGCCGCGACATCTTTTCAATTTCTGTTCTCCCTGTCACTGTTTAGCCCACTCCAATCTGACATCTGTCCCATCTTGTTCTTCAGGTCACCTTCTGAGGTCACCATTGACCCCAATATTACCAAATTTGATCAACGTTTTTTAGCCCTCATCTTCTTTGACCTCGCAGTAACACAGTGCCGTTGATTTCTCGCTCCTTCTAGAAATACTCTTTCCTTGGCCTTTGATGTACAACTTTACTGATTTTCTCCTTACCTAGCATTTCCCTTCCTATTTAGAAGACTCACTCTCTTCCATCTGACCTAATGTGACTTACAACTTTTATTCTTGTCTCTCTACCACCTATATATCAGTAACTCTAAAATTACTAATTTATCTCTAGCCCACATTTCCAGATGTATGTGTTCAATGCCTCACTTGATCATCTCACTGGCATCACAAAATTAACATTTCCAAAACTGAACTTTTGATTTTCTCCCAATTTTTTTCTTCCAGTCTCACATTATTTCAAAAAACGATATTATCACCCCACACATACATCCATCTGCTCAAGCCAAAAACCTGGGAACATCCTGACATATCTCTTATCCTCATATTTAATATATTTAATGTTATCATGATACACTGCTTTTTGTATTCAGAAAACCCTAAGTCCATCCTTTACCCTTCCTTTTCATGACTAACACGCCAGTGCAAGCTGTCCTAACTCTTACACCTAGACCAATGCATTTGTCTTCAAGCAACGTTTTCTTCCACTCTTACACCAATCCAATGTCCGCTTGCATCCAATGTTGTCTTTCAAAGATACAGATGAAATGGTGTCACTCTTCTACTTAAAATCTTTCTATGAGCTTCCACTGCACATACACATGCACAAAAAAAAGAAAATACACAAAACTCAAATAACTCAGCATGGCCCATAAGGGCTTGCGGGAAGTGGCCCATCCATGCCAACCTCTTCAATCTTACCTCATGCTGTGCTTGCCCAACTACACTCTAGCCATCCTGGCCTTAAGTTTCTTGAACATGTCACACTTTTCCAACTGCAAGGCCTGTTTCATGCTGTTGCCTAGATAGCTGTCCATACACATCCTACCTCCCACAGGCGAACTGCACCGACTTTCTGAACTCTTATTCATCCTTTGGAAAGGACTTTTCTAATTGTTTCAACTAAAGGACTTGTCTCTCGGTGGCCTTTCTTATAGCACCTTGTTCTTTTCCTGCATAGCACTTATAATAATCTGTAATTTTAAAGTTTATTTTAACTTTAGAAATAAATTACAACTGTTAAAATTTGTTTCATGCTTCTGCTGTCTAGTTAAAACTAGGTATAATTTAGAGTATGTCAGCTTAGTTACCTCCATGTATATATTCTTTAATAGGTGCTTAAAACCCATCTCCCTTTGGAGGTACTACCATAAAAAAATGCACATAGACACAAGAATGCAGAAGTTTCTCTATAACTTTGGGGAAGTAGTGAAGTTCTTGTAAAGTCTGTATATGTAACAATGAGATTCTAGCTGATATTTTAATCCAACAAAATTCAGTCCTTGCTAAGATTTATTTTGTTCTTATGAAAAATTAGATCCAAGAAAAGGAAACTAATTACATTCAGCTTCAAGTTTCATTGTCAATGAATGCAAAATCTCTAGTCTAGTACATATATTTCAATAAGTATATACCAATAAAATACCTATGTCTTTATGGACCTCTATCTCATCCTTGATTTTAATGTATTAGAATGTATCAGTTGACCTATATGATTTTAAGGGAAATGGTATCAGTAACATTTTTGTCTTTAACATCTCAAAGGAAATCCCCATTAGTGTGATAAATAATGTATTTGGCAAGGAATTGGCAAGCCATCTTAATCAGAAAACTTCCTGGCTGACAATCACACAAAATTGAGACCACAAAGCATATCTTAAATGTTTCAGCACTTGGATTTTCCTAAATACTTCTTTTAAGTTCTTTCTGAACAACTCTCACAAAGATCAAAACATGCTAATTTCATCATTGCTAGCCAAAATCATAAAAGAACCTATAAAAGCATATGGATCCATTTGCTAACTTATAAACAAAATGTTCCATAGTTTTATTGAAGAGTTAAGATAAAAGATTTCCCTCATTTGTAAACTGAGATTGAACGAGACAACTAAGATATCTTCAAGCTCCAAAACTTTTAATATTATTGCTTTTAGAAAAGAGTGTATATTTTCTTCTTTTCACAAGGAGAACACTATACATTATTCATACTTTTACCATATTTTGTTTTGTATTTAAAAATGTATAGTGTATTAAACTGGGATACCAGGAGATGTGGGTTCATTCTTGCCTCTGAGAAGTGGCAATACAAGAGTAGCTCATTACTCCTTAGCAGCCAGTTTAAAGGACTTTCTTCCACCCCTCAAATCTTCCTTTCTATTATTTCATTCTCCACTACTATTCTCTTAAACATATACATACACCCTACCACCACCAGGATGTTCATTAAGAATATAACCATTTCTAGTCTATTAAGTACAATAGACAGCAAACAACCCTTCCCAGAATCCACATCAGGTGTCTCACCTGACTAGAGCTCCTGCCCTGTTAAGTCACTTTGCTGAGATCCTTATTCATATCCCTTGGAAATGGTACTAAAAAGTAACAGTTACAATAAAAATCAAACCAAAGATGCTGCCAAGCAAGAAAGAGATGCCAGCACTATCTATAGATAGGTCCAAGCTGTACCCTGGGACTTCAGCCATCAGACACTCTTCTATTGGAGGTATCAGTGGTAGAAAGAGATGCCATGTGGAATTTATAGGAAGTCCCAGTGTGGGGGTGGGGGAAGGGAAATCACAACACAGGTTCCTGGGGTACTATAGCAAAGTCATATAACTTATTTTATTTTTTTTTTTTTTGAGACAGAGTCTCACTCTGTTGCCCGGTGTCAGCCTAGCTCCCAGCAACCTCAAACTCCTGGGCTCAAGTGATCCTTCTGCCTCAGCCTCCCAGTAGCTGGGACTACAGGCATGAGCCACCATGCCCGGCTAATTTTTTATATATATGTTTTTAGTTGGCCAATTAATTTCTTTCTATTTTTAGTAGAGACGGGGTCTCGGTCTTGCTCAGGCTGGTCTTGAACTCCTGACCTTGAGCTATCTGCCTGCCTCAGCCTCCCAGAATGCTAGGATTATAGGCGTGAGCCACCGTGCCTGGCCGCAAAGTCATATAACTTTTAATGGAGAATACATGCCTTTTGAAATGGAATTCTTGGCATGTTATTGAGCCATCATACAAATGGACAGCTTACTATGGTACACCAAGTGACCATGTGGCTAGAATCTCCCATCTTGAGCTGAATCCTGTCATAGCCAACAGTCTAGGTAACTTGGGCCCCACATCATAGACCACGGTTGCACCAACACCTCTTCTTCAGCTCATTCTCATGGCCCAGAAGAGGGATCCCTGAGCACCAGCTGACAGAGGATGAATGTGCCCAAGACTGGTTTACAGTTGGGTCAGCTCAGTGTGTGGATGCAAACTACGATAGCCCAAGACAGAAAATTCTTTCCACTGAAAGAATTTTGGACAGTATATGTGGTAATCCACTTTGTGTAATAGGAGAAATGGTCTGAGATTAGAATACATAAAGACTCATGTGTGGTGGCAAACAGTCTGGCTAGCTGATCAAAGTCCTAGAATAAAAGAAATTAGGGGAAAAAATCACAAAAATCATATAGGGATACAGTTGGCCCTCTGTATCCATGGGCTCTACATCCATGGATTCCATCAACTGTGGATAAGGTATATCCAGAAAAAGAGATTCCACAGAGTTCCAAAAAAATCAAAACTTGAATTTGACATGCATGCAGCAAGCACTATGGTGAACCCATGTGAATGAAGCATGTAGGCATTATAAGTAATCTAGAGATGATTTAAAGTATACAAGAGAATATATATAGGTTATAGGCAAATACTACTCCATTACATATAAAGGACTTTAGCATCCACAGATTTGGGTATCCACAGGGGTCCTGGAACAAGTCTCCCATGGATACCAAGGGATGACCATATATGGACAAATGGAAGTGGACTTAGAGTAGGAAAATCTTCGTATTGAAAAGGTAACACCAGTCCAAAATCTCCCACCATGGAATAGGCACTTAACCACCAAGTAGATAAAATGATTCAGCCAGTTCTGTCAGCCAGTTTCTGTCTTTGGTTATTCCAGCGCTGGAACAACGGACACACACAAAAGTGGTCGTGGTGACAGAGACAGAGGTTAGGCATCAGCCTGGCACATGATCTACTGCTTTTCATGATGAATCTATCTACTGTTTTCCCTGAATGTCCAATCCGCCTGCAACAAAAACCAGTGCTGTGTCCATGATATGTCAACCCTCCTCAAGGAGACCATCTGGCAAGTTGTCTACACTGAACCCCGTCTACCCTGAAAAGGTCTGTGATTGATTGGTAGGAATGTGTCTTCTGAGTATGGATTTGTCTTTTGTGCCTAACAGGTCTTAGCCAGCATCACTATTCAAGAGTTTACTCTAGCTGCATAGGGTCCCACATACAGTGGAGTAGGTATAGGAGAAGGTCCATGACAAAGAAACGCACCGGTCATAACATGTTCTGCACCATCCAGAAGCTGCCACCCTGAGAGAGCATTGGAGTAACATGGTGAAGGCATCGCTGAAGCACCAGCTTGCAAGGATGGGGCCATTTCCTCCAGAATGTAGCATACACGATGATTCAAAGCTATCTATATTGTGCTGTGTCCCTAGTAAGAAAGAACTGAGAAACAGAGAGAAGTTGCCCTGCTCACCATCACTGTAAATCTCACTAGGGGAATTTGTACATCCCACCCCTCAAACTCTTGACTCTGCAGTGTTAGAGGCCGTGGTCCACAAAGGGGACTAATGGATACCAAGGGGACACAGCAAAAGTACCATTAAGCTGTAAGTTAAGGCTGTACTTGACACTTTCAGTCAATTCAGCCCCTGGGAGTTAGAGAGCTCACTGTCAGGATGACCAAGCCTGAATCTGAATCTGCATCACAACTCAATGTCCCCTGCCCCATCTTATTGCCTTGGCTTTTCTTCCACAGTTGTTGATCCCAAAGGCACTGCCCAATAAACATCCTACTCTTTAAACTCATGCTCAGAGTCTAAAAGAATTTGACTTGGGTTATTTTTTCTAAACAAGACTCAGAGAGTGAACCATGGGAGGCCCAGAGTACATTAATAGCTCAGGAAATATTCTACACAGTGAATGTGGTTACATAGGTGTATGTTTTTTTTTCTTTTTTTTATTTCAGCATATTATGGGGGTACAAATATTACAGTTATGTATATTGCCCATGCCCCCCTCCCCCCTCGAGGCAGAGCCTCAAGCATGACCATCCCCCATACGTTGCACATCTTACTCATTATGTTTGTATATACCCATCCCCTCCTCCCCCCTCCCACCCGCCCCACACCCGACAAATGTTATTCCTACATGTCCACTTAGGTGTTGATCCGTTAATACCAATTTGCTGGTGAGTACATGTGGTGCTTGTTTT
>CAUYPO010087146.1:0-25885 GCA_963574435.1 Cheirogaleus major | reverse complement strand
GATCGCTCAAGCTCAGGAGTTCAAAACCAGCCTGAGCAAGAGCGAGACCCCGTCTCTACTATAAATAGAAAGCAATTAATTGGCCAACTAAAAATATATAGAAAAAATGAGCCGGGCATGGTGGCGCGTGCCTGTAGTCCCAGCTACTCGGGAGGCTGAGGCAGGAGGATTGCTCTAGCCCAGGAGTTTGAGGTTGCTGTGAGCAAGGCTGATCTCAGCTGAAACACAGCTTCTTCCAGGAAGCACCCCCCTCCCCCCCGCTCCACAGACTCCCATGTTACACATCTTTCTTTTTTTCCTTTCCTTCTTTCTCTTTCTTTCTTTCCTTTCTTTCTCTCTCTCTCTTTCTTTTTTGAGACAGAGTCTCGCTCTGTTGCCCGGGCTAGAGTGCTGTGGCATCAGCCTAGCTCACAGCAACCTCAGACTCCTGGGCTCAAGCCATCCTCCTGCCTCAGCCTCCCGAGTAGCTGGGACTACAGGCATGCACCACCATGCCCGGCTAATTTTTTCTATATATTTTTAGTTGTCCAGCTAATTTTTCAATTTTTAGTAGAGAAGGGGTCTCGCTCTTGCTCAGGCTGGTTTGGAACTCCTGACCTTGAGCGATCCTCCCGCCTTGGCCTCCCAGAGTGCTAGGATTACAGGTGTGAGCCACCGCGCCCGGCCCGCATCTTTTATAATACTCAGTCTGTTGTCGTCTATGTGACTGTCTGCCCAACTGTGAACTTCACAGGGTCTATTCTGCTCACTACTGAACCCAGTCCTAGCACACAGCAGGTACTCAAATATTTGTTGTTGAATGAATAATCTAGCTTTAGAAAGGTCCCTCTGGCAGCGTGCAGAGGATGGCCTGGAGGAAAGGAGGCTGTTGCCCAGGGCCAGGACAGAGGCCTGGTGCGTGGACCCGTGGTAGGGCTGAGACACAGACACCCGCACACTCCAGAGTCAGAACGCCCTGGATTTCAGGTCCTGCTGGTTGGAGAGGAAGGGTCAGAGCCCCAACTGGACAAAGAGAAAGCCTCACCCCATCATGTCAGTGAATGACACTCCACCTTTAGGGGTTCTGTACTGACCACTGCCCCTGGACAACCTGAGTGAGGGAGAGAAGGTCCCATGGCAGGTCTACATTTCCCATCTGTGCCCTCCCCCACCGGAAGGCACCTGGGTCTTCTCTCTCCCCTGCAAAGTCCAGCAAGGCACAAGACTTGGCATGTGGCAGGGGTGGGGACGGGGCAAAGCTGTCACATCCTGGGTGAAACGTGAGAACCACCAGAAGCTCAGAGCCTTCCTGCACCCTCCCGAGGCACATGTATCTTGTCTCCTGCCAGGGGGACCCCACCCAGCTCCCAGGCCCACCATGGCCTTTTCTTACTCTTGGACAGGGGCCCAACGAGAACCCCATCCCCATCTGGTCAGGCCTGGGCCCCCCAATCTTTGGCTCCAACCCTCCCTGTGCTGAGGGCTTGAACGACACAGCAGAAGAGACGGCTGGAGCCCCTAGGCAGCATCCTTTGGATGGGGCCCCAGAGCCAGGCTGGGCAGCAGCTGGACAGTGGCACACGGCGGGCGGTGGGCGTCCCCCACGGGCAGACACAGGACACTCGCTCGTGCAGCTGACACAAAGCGGCGGCTACATCTCCCGGCCATGCTCCCCACCCAGCCACTCACAAAGACAGGGGGATGGACGAGATGGCATGGGGGGTGGCCGGGCAGGACAGGCAGGCTCGGCGGAGGGAGCGCCGAGGCAGGACGGCGGTGTCCTCATGGAGTGGTTTATTACGATTCCGTCTCACAAGGCAGGTGGGCGGGTGGCAGCGGCACATGAAGTCCAAGCCCCTGACAGACGTCTGCCTCGGGCGCATGCAAACAGTGCAACATGGTCAAGCGCAAACATGGGTGACCGAGGTGACATGGGACACGAAACACGGAATGGGGAACAAGGCTGGGGCGATGGGTCCCCCAACCCTCATGGGCAGGACAGGAAAAATAAGATTCGTACTTCTTGTAAAATGCCCATTTGCTGGGTACTTTCTTTCTCCTTATCTTGAAAAATAATAAAAAATAACACACGGAAAAAAATCCCAAAAAAGGAAAGGAATAAAACTCTAACAAGGCGAGCGATGAGAGGCTGGGGAAGCCCGACCTGGTGGGCACTGCCTCCCACTCTCCGGCCCCTACGGCCCCTCGGTGGGCTCCCCAAGCCCAGCGCAGGGCTCTGTGAGAGAAGGGGCTGGAGGGGCTCAGGTTGGGACAGAGGGAGGGCCCGCCAGTCCGCAGGGCTCAGTTCCGGCTCGGGCCCAGCCAGTGGGGCGCCAGGTCCATGGTCTTCCAGGCTCAGTCCCCACAGGCCCATGACCTGGGCAGAGGCCGGCAGTCACAGGTGCAGCTCGTGGGTCTTGATGCGCTCGAGCTGCTCGCGAAGCTGCAGGAAGGAGGGCCGCGTGGCAGCGTCCAGGTGCCAGCAGTTCTTCATGACCTCGTAGACTGCGGGCGGGCAGCCATCAGGGGCATCCATCTTGTAGCCCTTCTCCACCCGAGGGACAACGTCCTTCAAGGGCTGTGGGCAGGGGTGGCAGGACTCAGTGCAGGGCCTGGCCCCGGAGGGGACCCCTACCCAGGAGGTGGCCTGGGAGCTCCCCAGGGCAGGCCTGAGGCTTCCAGTCCTCAGACCCCTGCCAGCACTCCTGTGCTCCAAACCACAGCCCGGCCCCGCTCCCACACTCACAATTCTTGGATAAGGCACGCGCCCGAAGGAGTAGATCTCCCAGAGGAGGATTCCGAAACTCCACACGTCAGACTTGGTGGAGAATTTCTGTCAGGTGGGTGGAGAAGCAGCGTCAGACCCCAGGAATCTGGGCATGGGGAGTTATCCAGGACCCCTGCCCACCACTGCTCAGGCCCCGGGGGAGGCCAGCCCCACCTTCTCTCTCAGGGCCTCGGGGGCTGTCCACTTGACCGGCAGTTTGCCTGTGTCCTGGGTGCTGGAAGCCTCCTTGGTGAGGCCGAAGTCGCTGACCTTGGCTACGTTATCCTCAGAGACCAGCACGTTGCGGGCGGCTAGGTCCCGGTGCACGAAGTTGTTGCCCTCTAGGTATTCCATGGCCTCGCAGACGTCTCTGGGGGCAGACCAGTCACATGTCCCCTTGGACTGGGGCTCCAGCAGCAAAACCCCACCCAGCCCTGGGGCTGCTTCACTCACAGTGAAAACTTGAGGAGGCAGTCTCCGCCCAGCACCGACCGACCCCGAGACCGCAGATAGTCCACCAGGCTCCCCTGGGGGGCAGGACAGACAGACCGACCAGGCCATAGGTCAGGCTTGCCCTGCAGCCCCTGAGTTCAGGGGGTGGGGGATGGGTGAATGGCCACCCAAGGGAGGTGAGAGGACAGGGAAGGAGCATGGAGGGGTCGGGACGTCGCCCCTGCACACTGTCCGGGACCATTCGTGCATTACTGCTTCTCACTCCTACAATCTGAGGTGGACTTTGTCACTGTCTCCATTTCACGGATGTGAAACTGAGGCTGGGAGAGCTGACATGGCCCATCCAAGGTCATGGTGAATAAATGGTGAACCAGGATAAGAGCGGAGCCCTTGGTGACCTCAAAGCTCAGCTGGGACAGGGACTGCGGGATCAGGGGCCCAGGGGAACAGTGGGGGTCTGGGGCAGCTGGAAGGCCTCAGCCCATGTTCAGCTCGGCACGGGGCCAACCCTGGGCGGGCACCCACCTTGGCCATGTACTCTGTGACGATGTAGAGCCCGCCCTTCTCCTCCACGATCACGCCCAGGAGCTGCACCAGGTTGCTGTGCCGAAGTTGCCTGAGACGGGACAGTGGCGGTCACAGCCTGCCCAGCCTCCTGCCTGGGGCAGCCTCCTACCCACCCCTGCCCCAACTCACGTCATGACCGACGCTTCAGCCAGGAAGGCCTGGGCAGTGGCATCATTCTTAATGCACTTGACGGCGACTTTGTTCCCCCGGTAGTCGCCCAGCATCACGTCTGGGGGAAGAGAGGTGGGGGCTGGCTGTTCCCTGGACTCCCCACTGCCCTTGGCCCTCCCGGGGCACCTGGCCCCTCGGCTCACCTCCAAACTCCCCCTTCCCGATGGTCTGCAGCAGCTTCAGTTCCTTCATGTTCAGTGCCCAGCCACCTATGGGGGCCAGCGAGAGGCGTGGAGGTCAGGCTGGGGGTCACCACTGGGACGGCAGAGGTGGGCTAGACTGTCAGGTGTGTGGGCTTCCTAGGAGGTCTCCAGAGCCTCCAGGATGGGGCAGTGCTAGGAGGCCTGGGTAGGAGGAGGGAGGTGGGCAAAGGGGTGGGGTGGGGTGCACTCACTGCGGTAGAATTCATCCTGGGCCGCCACGGTGCCCTCCATGACCTTTGGTTTGATGAGGCGAGTACAAAGCCCATCTGCATCTGAGGTGTAGTGCTGCGGGGTGGGGGCAGGGCACTCAGAGCCAGCCCCCACAGCGCCCCAGCGTCCATTGGCTCACATGCACTGCCCTGGTCTGACCACAGGAGGGCAGCAGAGGCTGGTCCCGCCCGGCCAGGAGCCCCTTTGAGTAGGGAGGGCTCCCCGTCTCTGGCAGGGTAGGGGTTAAGGAAGACTCTTGACACAGGGCCCCTTTCCCAAGTCACCCCAGACCCAGATGCCGCACACTCAGTTGTCGCCACCACTTTGGGAGTCGCCAGTATCCTAATGCAGAGGGCAACCCATGACTCAGTCCTGACAGATGTGCCCAAGACCCCAGACTCCCCTGCCACAGGCTAAGCCAGGCCAGCAGGGGAAGAAGAGAGCACGGAGACATCTGGGAGGCCACCTGGGGCTACCAGATGCCAGGTAAGGCCTGGCCAGGGCTGGCAGAGATGGCCTTGGAAGCTGCAGGGACATGTAGGTGTGTCCACGCAGGTGTGGGAGCCTGGGCCACCCTGGCGATGCGGGTGCGTGGCTCATGTTTACCTGCACACATCTGGGCATAAAGGTCTGTGACTGGCTGAAGAAAGTTAGTTCTGGGATCAGACAGACCCAGATTCTAATCCTGGCACCTCCACTTTATAGCTGTGTGACCTTATGCAGGTCCCTTAACTGCTCTGAACCTTTGTTTCCTGGTCTACAAAATGGCGATAATGCTACCTCCCTGTGGTGGCACTGTGGGGTTGGAGGTCAACCCTGGCATGCAACAGGTACCCTATCGAGGTGCGAAGAAACAAGGGCTCACAGAGGTTGTACAACATGCCCCCAGTGGGGTCGGGAGTGTGTGAGCGTGGGGGGCGAGGCCGTCTGCCAGGTGCCCTCTCGGCTCACCTCCACCAGCTGCATGAGGTTCTCGAAGTACACCTCCTCGTCGATGCTGAGCTTGCTGGAGTGGTACATGATGCGGTAGTGCTCCACCTTGCCCTCGCAGCTCACGCACAGCGTGTAGTCCCCAGGGTAGTTGGTGCTCTCCCGCACCAGGAACAGGCCCGTCTCTGGTGGGTACAGAAGCCGCTCGGCCTGCTCCCGTGTGATCTTGCCATGGAACCAGCTGGGGGGTGGCCGGGCCAGAGGTCATGGTGGCCCAAGGGCACAGACCCTGGTGCCTCCTGCCAGCCTCCCCCATGCATCTGCGAGGCTTCCCTTTCTGAAGATGCTCCCTCTGTTCGGCACCTTCCCATGGTTTCCACTGGCTCAGGCATCCGGGGCCTCTACTCCTGCTGCCTGTCCCGTCTTTCTTCTGTCCCCCTCCCCTGTCCTCTTCCTTCCATGACTGTAAGGATGCACGCATGCCCTGCCATGCTCTGGAAGCCCTCGCCTACACTGCAGTCCCTTACTCTGGCCTCCCTGCTTTCCTCTGATGCTGTTCCAGGGAGGACAGGGCCTCTTCCCCTTTTCTTTTCTTTCTTTTTTTTTTTTAAGACAGAGTCTCACTCTGTTGCCCGGGCTAGAGTGCCCTGGCATCAGCCTCACTCACAGCAACCTCAAACTCCTGGGCTCAAGTGATCCTCCTGCCTCCGCCTCCCGGGTAGCTGGTAAGCCAGGCACATGCCACAGTGCCTGGCTAATTTTTTCTTTTTTTTCTTTTAGTTGTTTGGCTAATTTGTTTCTATTTATAGTAGAGACAGGGTCTTGCTCTTGCTCAGGCTGGTCTCGAACTCCTGAGCTCAAGCGATCCTCCCGCCTCAGTCTCCCAGAGTGCTAGGATTACAGGTGTGAGCCACCACGCCTGGCCCCTCTTCCCCTTTTCTCCCGTACCCTCCGCAGTACTCACGGCATGAGGCTGAGTTTGGTACCCGCCTTCACGCCCTCCCGCTTCTGCACGTAGTTGGCTGGGATGATGCCTTCACGGCCCACCTTGTTCTTGGCTTTGTACCAGTTGGGGTCCTAGGGAGAGGGCAGCCGAGACGCACTCTCAGGCCTGGTCTCCCCTGCAGGGGGACCTAGCCCCAGAGGCAAGCCCCATAGGTGGGAGGGTGGGGTGGGCATATAAGGTCCTCAACTTACCTTGGTGACAGCCACAATGGTGAGCACATCTCCTTTGCAGAAGGGCAGGTCCTGCTCAGCGGTGCCGTGGAAGTTGTACTTGGCAATACATTCTGTACCGGATGGCCAGGCGGCCTGCAGAGCAGACGACAGGTGGGTGGGTGCAGCCTGGGTGAGGCACCCCTCCCCCAAGAACTCTGGGTGCCTTGCAGCTGAGATTCCTCCACTGACCCCCCAGCCCTGTGTCTGACGGTGTGCGCTCGAGTCTTTCTCTATTCAAAGCCTGGGCTGGGACAGAGGGCTCGGGGAAGGGCAGTGGGCTGACCCCTGCTAAGCACCCTCTGGGGATGGCAGGGAGCTGATGTGCCCCAGACCCCCACCCCACAGTACCTGTATTGCCGACATTTTCTCAGGAGCTCTGGCGTCCCCGTGTCACAGGAAAGCCGACCTGTCACTTGGTACCATTAGAGCTGCGGGGAGGAGTGTGGAGGTTGAGGAGGGGTGTGAGGGGATGCTCCCCCATCACTGAGATCTAGTCCTTCCCTGAGGAGTGTGAACAGGCACCAAGAGCTTTCTGAGCTGGGACTTGAGGCAAGGGCCGAGGACCCCTGGGGGCAGAGGGGGCCACCATCCCTAAGCCCATAGGGAGCCTTCTAGGCCCAACAGAATGACTAAGAGAAGCACAGGGGGCCGGGCGCGGTGGCTCACACCTGTAATCCTAGCACTCTGGGAGGCCGAGGCGGGTGGATAGCTCAAGGTCAGGAGTTCGAAACCAGCCTGACCAAGAGCGAGACCCCATCTCTACCAAAAAAAAAAAAAAAAAAAAAATAGAAAGAAATTAATTGGCTAACTAAAAATATATAGAAAAAATTAGCTGGGCATGGTGGCGTATGCCTGTAGTCCCAGCTACTCGGGAGGCTGAGGCAGGAGGATCGCTTGAGCCCAGGAGCTTGAGGTTGCTGTGAGCTAGGCTGACACCACGGCACTCACTCTAGCCTGGGCAACAAAGTAAGACTCTGTCTCAAAACAAACAAACAAACAAACAAACAAGCACAGGGGCTCCGGGGTCAGCAGCCCTGTCAGCCCCAGGCCAGGTGCTAGCTTCCTGATCTGCCGGCCTGGCCCGGAGCAGCTCGGAAGGTGCCTCATGACCTGGGAAGGTCACTCATGCTCTGTCAGCCCTCAGGTCCTTCACCTACAGAACCTGCCTCTGCAGCATCTCTAAATACACACTGATCCCAATCCTAGGTGCACACGCGAGGGACACAGCACACACCCACCAAGACGGGTGCAGGAGGGCTAACAGCACCCCGGTCCGCAACAAGCCTCAAACTGGGAACTGCCCAGAAGCCCATCAAGAGGAAAATGGATAAATGGTGGTCTATTCACAAAATGGAATACTGTGCAGCAGCAGACATGGATAAACCAGATAAACCGCAGCTGTGAAATAATCCCGATGAATTTCTAAACATAGTATTAACCAAGGAGCCAGACACAGAAAAGCACATACTGTGTGACTCCATTTGTATCAAGTTCAAAATCTGGCCAAACCAATCTAATCAAGATGGCGGCGCGTGGGGTGGGGAGGGCTGGAGGGGCACGGGGGACCTCCGGGAGTTGCTTATGTTAATATGAACTGTCTGAGCCCCGTCGTGGCTGGGTTCCTTCTGTGGCAATTCACTGAGCAATACCCTAATGAGCAGCAACCTTTTGTGCACAGTTGACCCTTGAATAACATGAGGGTAAAGTGCACAGGCCCACTTACACCACGTGGACTATTTTTTTTTTATATATAAAAGGTACATCGAATGTGCCTGTTTCCCCTTCCACTTCCTCCACCTCTTCCACCTGAGAGAGCAAGACCAACCCCCTCCTTTCCCTCAGCCTACTCAACATAAAGACAAGAATGAAGACCTTTATGATGACCCACTTCCACCTAATGAATAGTAAATATATTTTCTCTTATAATTTTTTTCTTTTCTTTCTTTCTTTCTTTTTTTTTTTTTAGACAAGGCCTCACTCTGTTGCCTGGGCTAGAGTGCAGTGGCATCATCACAGCTCACTGCAAAGTCCAACTCCTGGGCTCAAGTAATCCTCCTGCCTCAGCCTCCTCAGTAGCTGGGATTACAGGCACACACCAGCACACCCGGCTAATTTTTCTATTTTTTGTAGAGACGGGATCTCGCTTTTGTTCATCATAGTCTCCTGACCTCAAGGAACTCTCCCACCGTGGCCTCCCAAAGTGCTAGGATTACAGGCATGAGCCACCATGTCCAGACTCTTTTTTAGAGAGAGGGTCTCACTCTGTTGCCTGGGCTGGAGTGCCGTGGTGCAATCACAGCTCACTACAGTCTCCAACTCCCAGGCTCAAGCAATCCTCCTGGCTCAGCTTCCTGAGGAGCAGGGATGACAGGTGTGCACCACCATGCCTGCCTACTTTTTACATTTTTTGTAGAAACGGGTCTTGCTTGGTCTTGTCCCGCTTGGTCTCAAACTCCTGGCCTCAAGTGATTCTCCTGCCTTGGCCTCCCAAAGTGCTAAGATTATAGGCATGAGCGACTCCACGTAGCCTTATGATTTTCTTTCTTTACTTTTTTTTTTTTTTGAGACAGAATCTGGCTGTCACCCTGGGTAGAGTGTGGTGGCATCATAATAGCTCTCTGCAGCCTCAAACTCCTGGACTCAAGTAATCATCCTACCTCAGCCTCTCTAGTAACTGGGACTACAGGCATGAGCTGCCACACCTGGCTAATTTTTTTTTCTATTTTTGGTAGAGACAGGGGTCTTGCTCTTGCTCAGGCTGGTCTCAAACTCCTGAGCTCAAGCGATCCGCTCACTTTGGCCTTCCAGAGTGCTAGGATTACAGGTGTGAGCCACCATGCCCAGTCGTTATGATTTTCTTTTCTCTAGCTTACTTTATTGTAAGAATACAATATATAATACATATAACATACAAAGTATGTGTTGATCAACTATTTATGTTATTGGTAAGGCTTTGAGTCAACAGATTATTATGGGATTCAAAAGTTATATGTGGCCTGTAATCCTAGCTCTCTGGGAGGCCGAGGCGGGCGGATCGCTCAAGGTCGGGAGTTCGAAACCAGCCTGACCAAGAGCGAGACCCCGTCTCTACTAAATAGAAAGAAATTAATTGGCCAACTAAAGATATATAGAAAAAAATGAGCCGGGCATGGTGGCGCATGCCTGTAGTCCCAGCTACTCGGGAGGCTGAGGCAGAAGGATCGCTTGAGCCCAGGTTGCTGTGAGCTAGGCTGACGCCACGGCACTCTAGCCCGGGCAACAGAATGAGACTCTATCTCAAAAAAAAAAAAAAAAAAAGTTATATGTGGATTTTTGAGTACATAGAGGGTTCAGTACCCCTAACCACTGGATTGTTCAAGGATCAACTATATATTTATCTCAATAAATACGATTCCCCATAAAAGCTATCCCAGCCAACCCCATGACCCAAGAACAGCAACACAACCTTGTCTGCACACACACTGTAGCCCCAGCCCAGAGGCCCCCTGGACCTGTCTAAGGAAGCAGAGGGTTACTGTTCCTTTTCTACAGGTAGGGAAACTGAGGCCCCAACAGAGTCAGTGGCTTCTCCGTGGTCACAGTATGTTAGAAGAGAAGCTCCTCCATGAACCTCATGGCCAGGCTCATTTGACAGGATGGATGTCTGGGGCCAGGCTGAGGGTCACACACAGCGCTGCCCCCCAGGCCAGGCAGTGGGAGAAGGCACTGTATGTGCAGGGGCCGGGGCTGTGAAGCGAGCAAGGCCTGCAGAGCTCGGGCAGGCCTCCAGACAGAGGGTGCGGGGCTGAGCCCTGAACACTGGAGGGCTCAGGAAGGCAGAGGGTGGGCCAGGGAAGGCTCACAGCTTGGTGCGGCAGCCTGAGCAAAGGAGTTAGGGTAGGAGATAGGCACAGCGTGAGAAACGGGAGGAAGGTGGGGGCAGACTCTGCTCCTCTGGGGCTCCAGAGCCCACCCTGAGCGCCTTGCTCAGGGGATGCTGTCGGGATGGCTGCAAGTGGGCCTGGCAGGAGCTTGGCCAGGCAGCAGAGGGCTTCCAGTGTCAACGTGAAGAACCAGGGTTTCATTCTGGGGCCCGGGGCTTCATCAGGGGGGCATGTGATCTTAGAGAGCAGAAGGAGCCGGGGAGGGAGGCCGGGGAAAACCGCCACCACCACTTCCAGGCCTCACACGTGGTTCTACAGCCAGGCAGACCTGGGCTTAAAGCCCAGCTCTGCTGAGTGTTCAACCTGGGGTGTGACTCGACCCTTCTGAACCTCCCATTCCTCACCCTGAAAGGGGAGACAGGGATTCCCTACAAGCAGCCATGGAGGGAGTGGAATGAAACCCCGAACTTGGAAGTGTCTGGCGTGCCCCCTCCCTTCCTGTCCCCAGAGACCACCCCATCAACCCTCATGGTCTAGGCAGGGACACTGAGGCCCAAGGAGGATGAGCCTGGAAACCTCTCCCTCAACATTCACGCGACTGAGCCACCATGAGTGGGGGAACCACCCTGGGACCCCGTGAACTACATGCCATGGCTGGGGGCTGTGAACTCTTGTTACGCCTATTTTATAGAAGCAGAGACCAAGGTTCCTGTGGCTGAACAGACTTGCCTGATGTCACACAGCTGGGGAGGGGGTGACAGCCCAGAGCTTAAACTGGGGTCCCACTGTGGTTGGCTGGGCCCCCAACCTCCAGGCCCCTCTGAGTAGAGCCCTGCTAGCTTCCCACATCCCCAGGCCTCCCCCTCCTTCCAAACTCGATGCCACCACAGGAGGGCGCGGAGGCTGCCGCACTGTTAGTCACCCTTCCAGCTGTCAGTGTGCAAACACTCCCCTCCTGGCCTGCGGCTGCTGCCGCCGCCTCCCCACTGCCGTGATGATGATAATAAAAATAATACCAGGCCCTGTTTTCTGGGCACTTGTTCCATACCAGGCCCTGTCCTTGGCACATTAAGGCTCATTAAACCCTGTAACAACTCTGAGAGACAGAGGGGCTATCGTTATCCCCATTTTGCAGACAAGGACCCCAAATGAGGCCCAGAGGGGAAAGGTGGCCTCACATAGGGTCACATCTCCAATGAGCATTCTGTGCTGCTCAGGTGTCATGCTCCTGGGCTGCTCAGCTGGTCCTCCCCCACCCTGGTGCCTCCTGGCTTATGTGCCCCACACTGTGCCCAGCAGTTGCTGTAGGGCTGGGACCACACCAGCCCAGCAGACAGTGAGAAACATAGAAAGAGGAGGGAAGGCAGAGAAGCAGCCATGAAGGGCACAGATGGCAGAGTTCAGAAGGGACAGGACCAAGAGTGGTCAGAGAGGGCTGCCTCAAGGAGCCAGCCTTTGATGGCCTCAGAGGATCCAGAAAGTGGAGAGAGGAGCTAAACTCATCACCTGTACTCTACTGGCTGTGACTTTGGGCCCCAGCTCACCCACTTGTGCAATGGGTTGGTGATAACTCTCAGCTCTGAGGGCTGGAGTTGCAGCTCTCAGCACCAGGAACGCTGCCCACAGAAACCCTGCAAGCTGGAGCTGTTGACCTCTTGGACAGCTCCTCCCTGGTGAGGTCACAAGCCCATGATGGCTCAGCAGCCTCCCAGCCAGTACCTAGATTGGCGCCCCTCTTTCTGACATCCCCAGGAGGCCACACCCTCCCTGCCAGGTGAGAGGCTGACAGTGAGTGACTGGAAGGGCTACTGCAAACTTTGGCCTCCACAATGCAGCCTGAGTCAGGCAGAGGGGTCCTCCCTGGGTTATCTGAATGCAAGGCCAGGCTAATCTATGGAGCATTGTCGGAACACTGTCCTGGACGTCAGGGGCTCTGAGTCCTGTACGTGGCTCCGCCACCAACTTGCCTTGTGACCTTGGGAAAATCACTTAACCTTTCTGGGATTTGCTGACTTCCAGCACGTCAGCCAGACCTGCTCTCACCTGCTGTTTCCAGGACACCTGTGCCTTACCCACCTCCCTGCCTTGCCATTACCTCCCCTGCTCTCTCCCCCTTCTCCACCCAAGGAACTTCTACTCAGTCTTGGGGGTGCAGCTGAGGAACCACTTCTGTTGCACACATGCCTTAAAAAACCACAGCAGAACAGTCCCTGTAGTACTGCACGTAGTAGCAAGAGATGGGGAGACAGCCTTTATGGCCATCAGTGGGGGACTTGGTAAATAAATCACCAGATGTCCCTAGAAGGGAACAGCACAGTTTGAAAACATAACATTCTGCTATGATGGGGCCAGAACAGGTCTCTAGGAGCTGATACCGAACAGCCCCCATGCTAGAGTAAGTAAAATGGAAAGATACATGCTCAAGTCAGAGACGGAAAGTTGTTGGGGGAACAGTGCAGAGACACAGCTTCTGAGTACCATCCCACAGGTTAATCAGAAAGAGGAAAGAGTGGCCGGGCACGGAGGCTCACGCCTGTAATCCTAGCACCCTGGGAGGCTGAGGTGGGAGGATTGCTTGAGCTCAGGAGTTCCAGACCAGCCTGAGCAAGAGCAAGACCTAGTCTCTACTAAAAATAGAAGAATTAGCCAGACATGGTGGCGCATGCCTGTAGTCCCAGCTACTCAGAAAGTTGAGGCAGGAGGATCGCTCGAGCCCAGGAGTTTGAGCTGTGATGATGCCATTGCAATCTAGCCGGGTGACAGAGTGAGACTCTGTCTCAAAAAAAAAAAAAAAAAAAAAAGAGGAAAGAGCCCCTGTCCCCCAGGGAGATTGGGTGGACACCTCTTCAGCCAAGTGACCAAATTAAGCCTCACCAGCAGGTAGACCTAAGTGCCTCCTGCTATAATGTACTGAGGAGGACACAGAGTCACCTGTGTGGCATTCCTGCCAGAGCTGTTTAACCTGACTCCAATCAGGAAGAAGCAATCAGACAAATACAAAACAATTGGCACAGGAGAAAAAAAAAACAATTGGCACAGATTCTTAATGTCACTGTCATAAAAAAAAAACAAACATAAAAAGCCTGGAGAATGTTCTAGATTAAATAGGACATTAAAGAAACATGACAGCAAGATTCAATGAATGATCCTGAATTGGATTCTGGATGGGGGGGGGGGAAACCCAGTGATAAAAACCATTTGGAAACAACTGAGGAAACGAAAATAATAGGTAATATTATGGAATTAAGGTCAATTTTCTTAGCCAGGCGTGGTGCCTCACACCTGTAATCCCAGCACTCTGGGAGGCCGAGGCGGGAGGATGGCTCAAGGTCAGGAATTTGAGACCAGCCTGAGCAAGAGCAAGACCCTGGCTCTTCTAAAAATAGAAAGAAATTAGCTGGACAACTAAAAATATATAGAAAAAAAATTAGCCGGGCATGGTGGCGCATGCCTGTAGTCCCAGCTCCTCGGGAAGCTGAGGCAGGAGGATCCCTTGAGCCCAGGAGTTTGAGGTTGCTGTGAGCTAGGCTGATGCCACAGCACTCTAGCCCGGGCAACAGAGTGAGACTCTGTCTCAAAACAAACAAACAAACAAAAAAAAAAACAGTCAATTTTCTTAAGGGTGGTCATGGTACTAAGATTATTTAACAGACACATGCTAACATTCTTGGGAGTGAAAAGATGCTTACAACTAACATTCAGACTAGCAAAAAAATACATGCACACATAAGTTTGTGTAGATAAAAGAAGAGGTAAAGTACATGTGGCAAAATCTTAAGAACTGGTAAATCTGGGTGAAGGATGTATGAATATTTATTATACTATTATTACAACTTTTTGGTAGGTTTGAAATACAATAAAAGGCTGTGAAAAAAGCCAGGTGTAGATCATCTATGGTATACTACAAGTTGTGTGTTTTCAGTTTTTGGTTTTTTTTTGAGACAGAGTCTCGCTCTGTTGCCCGGGCTAGAGCACAGTGGCATCAGCCTAGCTCACAGCAACCTCAAACTCCTGGGCTCAAGGGATCCTCCTGCCTCAGCCTCCCAAGTAGCTGGGACTACAGGCATGGGCCACCACACCAGACTAATTTTTTCTATTTTCAGTTGTCTGGCTAAGTTTTTCTTTTTCTTTTTTTTTCTCTTTTACTAGAGATGGGGGTCTCGCTCTTGCTTAGGCAGATCTCAAACTTGACCTTGAGATATCCTCCTGCCTTGGTACAAGTTGTGTTTTTAAAGAAGACATACAATATATTCCCAAAACTCAAATATACCTAGATTATCTTTGGAACAACAGAGGAAACTGATAACAGAGGTTGCCTCTAGGATGGGAAGGGATCAAATTCAAGGGAAACTTTACTGTATATTTGCTATTTTGTCCTTTTGGACTTTTTTTTTACCCACATGCATCTATGACCTTCCCCCTAAGAATAAAATTGAAAATAAGTAACTTTGTAAATCATCTTTGCCAGGAGCCTTTCTTGGGTCCCCAGCTGTGCTGGCTGGCCCCACCCTGGCCCCACCGTGTCCCACACATCACTGTGCTCCACTGAGAATCTCACTAGTTGTGGCCTGTGGTCTAGGGTGGACTGGGAGCTCTGCAGGGGGAAAGCTAGGGTCTGACTCACACTGCATCCCCAGCATGGGCTGGGCCCAGAGTGGCCTCTCAGTAAGCGAGTGCTGAACGAATGAATGAATGCACAAAGGGGAAGCCAGGCTGGCTGTGCCACACTGAGGTCCCATAACTAACAAGACTATATTTAACCCCAAAGGGACAGCAGCTATCACCTTACCCCCACAGGGCTAGGGGACAGGGGCTTGGGATATGGCAGGACCAGTGCTCCACTCTGACTTCCTGCCCTAAACCCTGCTCCCAGCAGCCCTTGTGCTGGGGTCCCAGGAACAGGCTGGGCATTGTGCCCAAGCACGGAGGTCAGTGGCTACAGCCTCAGGCAGGCCTTTCTTGGGAGCCCAGGCTGGTAAGGAGGGGCGATGAAGGTGAACTGGGAGCCCAGAAACTCCCAGGCTGCCATTTTCCTGCCCGGGAGACAGCTGTAGACCTCCAAAAGCCAGGCAGGTGCTAAGGGCCAGGCAAGGTCAAGGGGCTCCTTGCCCTGCCCCCTTCACCAAAACTCTTCTGCCTAATGGGGCGTGGGAGCCTTCAGTGACTGTTTACACCCAGCTAAAAATACCCACTGAAAAGGGAAGTGCACAAGAGACCTGGGGGAACTTGGGGCCATGGGCCTCAGAGACTCTGGTCCTGCCACAAGACCCAGCTGGATCCTCTGGCGGCAGCCACTGGAAGCAACAGGCAACAGCTAGGTCCACCCTGCTTTCTCATTCTTTGAGCCAGTGTTTTGTGAGCCTTTGTGTGTGCCCAGAGCCATGCTTGGCTGGCCAGGGTGGGCATGAGGATAGGCCCTAGAAGGTCCTACCCTTGGGGACCCAAGATCTCCACTCACCGGCCTCTCCTCTGTGCCTAGCCCGGGGCCAGGTGCTGGGGACCCCAACAAAATGCAGACCTGGCTTCTGTCCTTCTGGCTACTGGGTGGTCAGTCATGACCTGGTGCGCTCAGGACCTCAAGAGATTGAGATGGGGCCACCTGGGAAGGCTTCCAGGAAGAACCAGAGCTGGAAGGATTTTGGGGGGAAACACCTGGGAGAAGGGTGTGCTGGAGCAGGCCAGGATTAAGAGTCCAAACTGTGGCACAGATGGAGTTAATTAAGGCTGAAGAAGGCTCAGGGAGGCTCTGAGCCCAGCCTCCAGGTCACAGTACAGATGCGGGCAGAATTAAGTTTCAGATTTGGGCACGCCCCTCCGAAAGGGCAGGGCACCTAAGGAGGGTGGGCACACATGCACCTGCAGTTGGGCTGGCTTGGCAGCAATAAAACCAGCCCCACCCCTGGTTTTGTAGAGGGCACCCAGGCTGACAGTCTGTGATACCCCGGCCACACACTGGGCTGGAGGGCTCCCGTTGACACTGGAGCTGGGCAGGTGAGCCCTCAGCACCCACTGCACAGAGGAGAGGCAGCAGAATTGAGCACCAGACCCTTGGAGATGCTGCAGCTTCCCTGGGGTCCAGGAAGGGTTAGAAGAATGCCTGGCTCCAGTGCAGGCCACCCTACCCTACTCTGGGGCTCCTTTAGGCCCTCAGCACCCCTGATCTAGGGGGAGGGCCGGGTATAATGGCTGAAAAATGTTAAAAACTAAATTATAGCAATTCACCGAGCCTGCCCCCATGGCTCAGTGGACGGGAAGTCCCGTCCAGCGGTTTGGGAGAGGTGGGGGCTGGGGCTAGAGCAGGCTAACGGGGAGACTCCTTGGGCACTGGGGCACTGCTGCAGCTTGAGGCTGTCTCTCCTGGCCCAGAAAGGTTTCTAATTACCGCTCAGGAGCCTAATTACCTACATGCGCTGGGCAATGGGGACTCAGGACTCCCTAGGGCGCTAACCCAGGTCTCTGCTCCTCTAGCCCCCTCAGCACAGGCCATGGTCTTTGCATCTTCATTTGCCTACATTTACACATGGCCTCTCAGTACTAACCTCTAACAACCTCTTGAAAGTCATAAAGTGTCCTTGTCCCTTACCCCAAAGTCTCCTAGTCACATTATAGGTGGGGAGATGGAGGGCTGAGGCCGATGAGCTGTTTAGAACTTTGACCTCAGATTTCTGGTCTCCCCATTTCAGAACTGGGACCTGCGGAACACACAGCTCAGAGGGTAATGCCATAGGGCCAACACAAGGACAGACAGGTTTGCTACCCATGTGGGGAGAAGAGGCATTATTAACACACTCCCCCACCAGGATGGGCTGTTTAAAAAACCCAAAAGCACAGGAATTAGAGCCTGCAGACAGAACCCAGCCTGGGGCCCGGCATTAGTTATTTAATCCTCAAAACACCCCATGAGGCAAGTACTGCCAACCTCTGACAGAGGAGGAAACAAGCTCTGAGGGGTCGCCCAGCTTCCCACAGGGCAGAATGGGGACTTGAGCTCAAAGATTTGTCTGAACATCGGTCAAGAGATCTTTCTTCCTTGGGCAGACAGATGACCCCTTGAGAGCGGACGGATCGAGGGCACTGACGGGAGGTCTGCCCAGAGCTTGGCTCTTCTGCTCTGGGAAGCAGAGGTACATCTGTGCCCATTTCTTACTCGTCTGCATACCCTGGCCTCGCACAAAGAGGCCAAGAGCTGTCCAGGGCCACACAGCAACTAGCTAGCAGGCCCCAGAGAGGGTAGAAGCTCCAAAGGACCTCACCCTCAACATGCCTTTTCCCAAATGCTGCTTGATTTTCACAGTCCCTCCGCTACAGGAAGCCCTCTGGGATGCTCCAGCCTGCACAGATCCCAGCTTCTGCGCTCCCAGCAGCCCTGTCAGGAAGTTGGAACCACAGGCCTCCCCTAAGCCTCCTCCACTGGCCAGCAGGGGAGCTCTCAGGGTTTGTTCTTCATCTTCCCCTCCTGTCTCCCTGCAGCGCCGCACCAGAGGCAGATGCACCAGGCTGAGTAAGGACCAGGTGCCCACTGATCAGGGCTGAGAAACAGCAGCCAGTGTGGACGGGGGTCAGAGGACACCAGGTTTTCACCCGCTCATAAGGCTTCCAACAGGCCAAGCAGCCTCTTTTCTGCTTGTTCCCTCAACTCTGGGCCCAGACCACGGAAGGGGAGGCGGAGGGAAGCTGTGGTTGGAGGCTGTGCGCAGCTAGTGTGTGATGAGAAGCTGCCCTCATCACAGCACCTCAAAACCAGGAAGAGAAACTGAGCAGGCAGAAAGGGCGGGCTGAGCTGCAGGGGGCCCTCCAGTCCCTAGGGGCCTGCTAAGGGGAGCTCCCAGATAGCTGCTGGACAAACCACTTCTCCCTTTTGGGCCTCAGTTTCCCCAGGGGAAAAATGTGATTCTCTATCAAGTCCTGCCAGTCTGCCCTGATCAGTGCAGTTCATAACTAATGAGCACTGTGGGCCACATCAGGCCTGACAAAAGAGTACCCTTCAATTGGTGGAGCACTCCTGATGCGGGGAAGCAGGGGTTCAGCCACATGAAACCAGCCTCTCCCTGCTTTCTTCTCCCCTCAGCCATGACGGGAGCACTAGCTCTTCCTTCCCCAGCTCTTTATTTTTAGGTCTGAATTTGACTTTAATCATTACTTAGCGGATTCTATTTCCAGCCCTTGGATGAAGGGACCCAGAGGGAAGAAGGAGGGGAGGCAGTGCTCCCTGCCATGCATGGGGGATGGCCTGCTCCTCCACCCATCTTGTCCCCATCTAAGGGTGGGGGGAACTGAGAAACACCCAAAGTGCTTGCCGGAGCCAGGCCAGCATCTTGGGGAGGACTCCACCCTGTGACCTCATCCCAGCCCAAGCTGTGGGACAGGAGGGCAGTTATAATGCCTACTTCCCCTGCACCGAGACCAGGGAGGAAGGAGACACTCCACAGGCAACAGTCTGGTAGCCAGAGTCTGAGGTCACATGCCTGTGGGACCTCTATATTGAATGGACCAGCTGGGGGAGGACCCCCTGCCTAGGTTGGTCTTGGGCCACCCTAGGGTCATCTGGGGCTATGGTCTCTTAGGCCCAGCGAGTGCCCACCTGAGACTGGTTTCCTCCTACTGCCCACGGGGCGGCTCCAGGAGGGTACTCCCAGTTACTCTGGTCTCCACAGACGCGTAACAAGAGCAAGCAAGGCGTGTCACAGCAGTACACACTCAGGTTAGGCCTGGAGAATGCCTGCCAAGGAGGAGGATGTTAACACACAAGAGTTCCCCAGTGACTCTGTGGACCGTTTATGTTCCCTTCTAACTCCCAGCTGGGAGGCTCTAAGGCTCTAGAATCCCCCTCCCCCAGCTTTCTTCCCTTCCTTGGCTACTGGGAAAGGGTGGGAATATGTGGCTTGCATGGCTGTCCCTAGGATGCCTGGGTTCCCTGCCCAAGTGGCAGGCTAAGGAGGCCTCTATTTCCACTGGGGAAATGCTGGGCTGGGCTGGCCTAGACTAAGCTGGGAGGTGGGAGGCAGCTGGGCTCTCAGAGAAGAGGCCTTGTCTACTTAGCTCTGATGCTGGGAGACCGGAAGAGGAATGGGTGGGGTCAGTACACCAACCAGCAGCCCATATTCCCAGGGCCAGCCCCATGCTCTGGGCCAACCAATCACGTGGCGATAGGGAGAAAGGATGGCAGGGAGTCTGGGCAGGGCACTGGCCATAGTAGCCCAGAACCTCAAGGACAGAAGGTTTCGGAGGGGCTCCCTTGGCATGGACCATTTCTCTGCTGGGTAAGTGGTCAGCCGACCTCGGCTCATGGCTCAGAAGCCTTCACCACATGTTGAGGCAGCCTGCAGTGGGCATTCCTTCAACAGTACCAACCCCTACTTATAAAGGGTAAGCACAGGAGAGGGGTTGTGCCAGGCACTTTCTAGTTCCTTGGTTGGCTAGTTCACACTGTTTTCACACCTTCCTCTGAAGGAAATCACCATCCCTGTTATTTATACAAAGGAGGCTCAGAAGGTCAGTGACTTGTCCAAGGTCCCTCCACCCTCAGCCTAAGTGGCATGGCTGAGCCTGAAACTTGTATCAGTCAGGTGCCAAGCAGGTTACCTGCTCTCTGCAATACCCCAGCTGCTTTTGGGGCCCACAGTAACAACTACAACGACAGAGGGGAGACGATGCACGCGCGCAGTGAAAGGGTACAGGTGAGGCTGTAGCAGCGCCGCTTGGAATAGTCTGTAGTTTTCTAGAGGCAAAGTTACCTAGACCGTGGAGCACCATGAGCAAATGCCCACGGACACAGTATTCAATGAAAAAAGTGTCATGGCAGGCAAACTCACACGCTAATAGCCAGTAAGGAAAAAAAAAATCAGGAAAAGACTGGCAGGGAACTCCAAAATGCTAACACAGTCACTGCTTACCAAAGAAAAAGTGGGTGTTTTTTGTTTCGTTTTCTAAATTTTCTAGAGTGCTGTTTTGTTACTTTCTAAATCAAGAAAATTAGTACATACAGAGTTTCCTTACAATGAGCTCAGATTCTCTTCTCTGGGACCGACCAGCTCACCAGCTCTAGCCCAGATGTCTGGGACATTTCTGCCATGGGATGGCCTTTCCCATATAGGACAGTCCCTCAGACATCTGAGAATCTCTCTCTACCTTCTCTTTCCCAAATGCAACACTTCTGTTCTATGGGGACTATATGTTGAGGCCTCAAAATCCCTCAAAAGATGGAGCCCAGAACTGACCCAGGCAGTGCTGCCCCTTTTGAGGGCAGCCAAGTCACACTGTAGATCGGGGGCCTCAGCCCCTGCCTATACTTGTTTGGGGAAAGCTGAATTCTGTCCCATTTCCAATCCTTGCCATGGGCCACTCTGTGTGGCTCAGCCTTTTGGGGTCTGGTGTCCCTGCAATGGTGAAGGGGAACATTTTCTGGTCTTTCCTTGCCCCTGACCCAGTGCAGAGAGAATACCCACTTCTGAGAGGGAGGATGGCACCAAACTCGCCAAATAAAAAACACACCCCTGCACATGTGCTAGCCAGAAGCCAGACTCCTTTCTACAAAGGCCCCAGAACCCTGCTCGTACCCTCACAGCTCACAGTTGGTAAAAAATCACCCAACCGTGCCAGGCCCCAGTCCCAGCCCCTTAGACTGGAAAGGAAGTTAGGGTTGGGTGTGGGGCCATGTGAGGGGAGCCTCACAGGCCCAGGACACCTGGGTCCTCTTCATTGTGCATGTCACGTCAACCAGAAAAAAAACCTTAAATCAAGGATGGGGCCAAGCAGAATGAAACTGCCAGCAGCTCCAAGGGGCCCCAGACACGGCTCAGAATCCTCCAGGGAACTGCCTGCTCTCCTGGGAGTAAGACGACCCTCCCAGTCTCACCTCTGCTGCCTTTGCCCTGTTCCTGCTGTGGCCACACCCATAGGGCACTAGGAGCCTGAAATAGGCCCCTTGGGTGTCCCCGTCTGACACTGCTCCCATGCCAAGGTTGGGTGCTGCCAATGGAGACAAGGCTCCCACCTTGCTCGTCCTGATCCCACTCATATTCTGAACTTGGCTGCTCCTGTGCCAGCTGGGCCACAGGTGTGGGGAGGGCTTAGTTAGGACTGACCATCAGGTTGTTTCAACTCAGTACCAGGGGCCAGGACCAGGCCTTCCTGCCACACCACACAACTGCCCCCATGCCACACACTGCCAGTGAATCTCATGGGCAATGCCAATGCTGCCTGAGGGGCAGAGATGGGGCCAGAAGCCCTTTCCCTCCCTCCAGCCCTCTGCAGGGGAGCACGTGCTCACCCCACAGTGTCCCTCCTGGGCCAGGCTGGAGGCCTGCATCCCTGCTGGGTGAAGGCACCTGCCTAGTTTTCCTCCACTCACAGCAGTCCAGCTCTGCAGAGCTGGGGATGAAAGGACGGCCCAGCCAGCCTAACTCTACCAGAGGCCCGGCGTAGTGACTTCCCCCTTTGAGCCTCAGTTCCCTAGTCCACAAAATAGGCGGGGAAGTGAACCCCCAGTTAAGCTCCAAAGATCTGGTGGCCAGACACACCCCTTCCTGACACCTGGCCTGGGTCCTGAGGAGCCTGGGAGCATGGTGCTAATCCCCAGTGTCACCTTCACCCAGGTTCAAAGCCCTGCCCAGTTTCCCACCCAAGGGTCAGAGGTCCCTTGGCTTAGGCTTGCTCTTCCAGGAGTGCTAGGGTGACAGGCTCAGGCCCAGGACCTGGGCTTTTAGCAGAGCTCAAGTGAGGTGGCTGGGCCCTGGGTTTGCCTGCACACGGCGGGCGGGGCCTCGGTGGGGGAAAGAGGGAGAGGTCAGAACCAAGCAGGCCAGGACATCTGCAGGGAGGCCCTGGGCAGGGGAGGGCAAATTCCCACGAGTCCAGCCCACTCTCCAGCGCCCTAGCCCATGCTGATCCTCCTCCAGCCACCCCTATTCCATGCTCCTCACAGGGAGGACAACCTGAGTACTTCCCTCGTGCGCTCCCTCCTAGTCAGGTCTGACAGTGGCTCCTGGGAGAATTCGAACTTGAGAAGGGATAAATGAGGTGGGGGATGGGAGTGGACGCGATAGCGGCGGCAACGGAGGCTGGACATGCGACCTCCACCCTCTCCCCTTCAGGAGACACTCGGACGCCCACCTCCTCCCAGGCTGCCAGGCACTCACCTCTCTTGGGGCGCTGCGGTCCGGGCCACCTCGCCGCGGGCGGCATCGGCGGCCTGCGGGACGGTCCGTGCGGCCAGGGGGGAGGGAGGGGCGCAGGGGTCCCCAGGGGGTGCGGTACAAAGAGGTATGGGTGCGGAAAGAGGGGAGGAGGGCCGGCCAGACAGAGGCAGGGGGATGGCCGCGCGGCCCGGGTCGGGGAGGGAAGAAAGGCGGGGGAAGGGGGCGGGAGGGAGTCGGGGGAGGAAACAATGTAGCCGGCGCGGCCCCGGCAGAGTTCCGCTTCCGAGCCGCCGCCGCCAAGGTTCGGTTTTGGAACGTCGCGCCGGCTGCCAGGGGCCGCCCCGGACGCTCGATCCGGGGCTGCGGGGCTCCCCGCGCTCCACGCCCCGGAGGCTCCGGCGGCCAAGGCTGGCTGGAGCGGGAGGGGCGGCTGGCCGGGACTGCCCCGACAGCGGCGCGGCCGGGCGGTCGCCCCGCTCGGACCCCGCCCCGGCAGGACCCCGGGGCAGGGTGCGGGGTGGGGCGGCAGCGGGAGCGCGGCGGCGGGCTAGGCGGCGCAGCCAACCTCGGCTCGCCCGGGGCTCCGCGGGGAGGAAGCTCGCAGGCCTGGAGAGAGGAAGCCCGGCCCGGATCCTCCGCCCGCGGCAGCGCGCCTGCGCGAGGGGGCCTGCCCGGCGCGCGGCGGGCGCGGGCCGGCGGGGCGCGCCCCCTGCTGGGCGCCGGGAGCACCGCGGGGGGTGTGTCCGCGCCCACGCCCTGCCCCCACCTGCCCGCCTGCGTCCACGGCTCCTACAGTCCCTCCCGGAGGGCGACCGGCCGACTTGCAGCTCCTGCCCGGCTTTCTCTGGGCGCAGCTGCCTGCTGTAGGAGCGACGGGGCCGGGACTGGACCCCTCTCCTCAGCTCTGTGTGTGGAGAGTGGGCCTGACTCACAGCCACAAGCATCCATCCACCCATTCATTCATTCTTTCATTCACAAACGTTTCCCGGTACTGACGGCCCCTGCTCCGGGGTGCACTAGCAAGACCGCTTCATTACTGTCAAGGAGTTCTCAGTCGGGTACGGGTAGACTGACAGGCCAGCAGACAGTCGCAGAGGAACAGCCGATAGTAGTGGAGAGGTGGTGCCCAAGTCCACAGGAAGCAGAAAAGAAGGGAGCGCTAACTGGGCGGCTTCACAGGGCTGGGACTCAGGCAGAGGGGACAGCATGCACAAACGGAGGGAGTCTGAGAGGCGTGGTGGCTTCTTAGATCTATAAATAGCTCAGCAGGCTGCAGCTGGCAGTGTGGGTGGGGGAGAGTGGTGGGAGATGGGTTCCTGCAAGCCCCGGGGGCAAGAGAGCCCCAAAGAGCCCCATGGGTGTTTCTTGAAGTTTATTTTCTGCCTGGAGGCAAGAAGGAAGTTGTCAGCTCTGTGACCTTGGGCAAGTTACTTAACTTCTCTGTGCTTTAGTTTCCTCATTTGGCAAAATGGGGACTATAATAGCACCAACTTCTTAAGGTTTTGTGGGGAGGAAATGAGTTAATACGTTTAGAGTGCTTAGTGTGCAGCGGCTGGCATGTGGTGAGCCCTCAGTGAAGCACGGGCTGTTATTATATCATTGTTAATGAGGAGCAAAGACGGTGATCTGCTCTGAGCTTCCAGAGCAGACACTGTGCTCAGGCATGGGGGCATAGAAAGGGGTGCAGTGGTGAGGAGGAGACTAGAGACTCCAGTGTAGGTAGGAGGTGAAGGGTCAGGCTTAGGTGTACAGAAAGGAGGAGGAAGTGAGGCATGCTGGCAAAGTCTTAGAACACAAAATAAGTATGAAGGGGCCCAGGGGAGTGACAGGGACGGTAAAGGGCTCCGTGGAAGACAGCTGGTCAGTGTACCCACAGATTGTAAAGAGCCTCGAATGCCAGGAGTTGGGTATGCCCTCTGCCCCTGAAAAACTACAGGTTGGCTCCCTGTCCCAGCGTACCCCTGGGGCAGCTTCCCAGCTGGAGCTAGCCCTTTGGGGAAGAATGCCCTTGAGGACACATCTAGTAAGTCTCAGAGTAAGTGTGATGTAATGGAAAAAATGCATAGATTTGGAGTCCACATCTCAGAGTTAAATCTCAGCTGGGACACTTACTAGCTGTGTGACCTTGGGCTAGTTACTTAAGGTCTCTGAGCTTGATTTCCTCTTCTGTAAGATCAGGCTCAGAATATACTTCTCTCATGAGAGATGGTGCAGATTCAGCAAGATAACGGCCTGGGGGTGAGGGGGTGGAGAGGGTGCTCAGCATAGTTGGTTTCCCTTTCTTTCCTCTGAGGTCAAGATGGAATGATAATATGGGGCCAGGTGGGGGGCCACCTCTCAGCCAAAACGACAGCACTTCTGCAGCTCTGCAAAGGCTTCTAGAAAGGAATTGACTTCTCCCCCCTCCCCTAGCCGAATCAGCTGGCAGAATGGGAAAGAAAGGACTGGGGATTTGGGGAAAACACTTTAATCTCTCTTTCAGTTTTTTCACTAGCCCAGCCTCTTCTACCCTCAAACACACTTGACTTTTTTCCCTGGGTGTGCTGTGGCCTAGCATGTGAACTTCGAAGTCAAATAGACTTGGATTTGAATCCTGGCTCCATCTCTTCACAACAGAGTGAAATAAACTTTTTAACCTTCCTGAACCCTAGGCACTGGTGATAAAACCATGAACAAACCAATAAAGGGCGCCACCCCACAGACCTATGCTCTTGTGGAAGAGCCAATTAACTTCCAACTTCATAATTCATTCACTCAGCAAATACTTATTGAGCACCTACTAAGTGCTAGGCATTGCTCCAGAGATGAAGGAGGCCAGAGATGAAGGAGTGAGCAAGACTGCCTAAGTAAATCAGACACTGGAATGAAGGCAGTGAGCACCCCATGGATGAGAGAGGCCTTGGGGGAGACAGATCTCAGCTTCCAGACCCCAGGAAGGGACTGAGCCAGTGTTGAAGAAGTGGGAGAGGATGTTCCAGACACAGGGAACAGGATACTTAAAGACCCTGGGGCACAGAAGGGCTCAGTGGATTAAGGGACAGCCAGAAGGCCAAGGTGAGGACACTAGCAAGCAAGTTAGAGTGGTATGAGAGGAACGGTCCAGATCCTATAGGCTGTTGCGGGCCAGAGATTTTATTACAAGAGTTTGGATTTTATTATATGAGCAACGGGGAGCCACTGAAAGATTTTAAGCAGGGGAGTGACATAATTAAGAGTGAAGGTCGGCCGGGCGCAGTGGCTCACGCCTGTAATCCTAGCACTCTGGGAGTCCTAGGCGGGCGGATCGCTCAAGGTCAGGAGTTCAAAACCAGCCTGAGCAAGAGCGAGACCCCATCTCTACTAAAAATAGAAAGAAATTAATTGGACAACTAAAATATATAGAAAAAA
>CAUYPO010087138.1:0-81527 GCA_963574435.1 Cheirogaleus major | reverse complement strand
ATATTAATATAGGCATTTTCCATATTTGAGTTTGGAAAAAATTATTATTACTTTTAAAGATAATTTGCTCTTTGGAAGTGGCTATATTTTTCTTGATATTTTGTTCTTAATTTCTGACTGCATTTGCAGCTCTGCTTCCTCAGAAAAGAAAAATTTGAAAATTTTGTCAGTAAATTGTCAGTAAATTGTATTGGGAATTTTCATTGTTTTTTTCTCTTATATCATTATATGCTTTCTTAGTATAAACTGTTAAAAAGTGGCCAGCCATTTGCTTTTTAAATTTTTTTTAGACAGAGTCTCACTCTGTTGTCCTGGCTAGAGTGCCATGGTGTCAGCCTAACTCACAGCAACCTCAGACTCCTGGGCTCAAGCAATCCTTCTGCCTCAGCCTCTCGAGTAGCTTGGGACTACAGGCATGTGCCACCATGCCTGGCTAATTTTTTTCTATATATTTTTGGTTGGCCAATTAATTTCTCTCTATTTTTAGTAGAGACGGGGTCTCGCTCTTGCTTAGGCTTGTTTCGAACTCCTGACCTTGAGCGATCCACCCGTCTCGGCCTCCTAGAGTGCCAAGATTATAGGCATGAGCCACCGCGCCTGGCCCATTTGCTTTGAGTTTACTAATGCTTGGCTCAATTACCTAATCACTAGGTTGCCTTGATATTTCATAGACACATCTCAAAATGTAATAAAAAAGCATCTTTTCATCTGTAATCTCTTTGACAACTGAGAAACTTATAAACTTGATTGTTTTCTATGAGGAAAATATTGGTTGAAACAGCTGCAAATAGGATCCAATTATGATTATAAGTGTGATGTAAGGTTAACTTCTGAATGAATATATTTTAAAACATTCTGAAGATAAAAAGTTCCAATATAATTCTAAATGTCCTGCTGGCTCTTATCACTGCATCTGTAATCAAGCTGGAAATGTCTGGACAGGGTAAAAGCAGAAGGCTTATTCCAATACTGTCAAGGATTTTTCTTTACAAATGAACTACATCCAATCCAGGGATTCCAGTGCTTCAACTACAAATTAGGAAAATCAGTACAAGCACTGATCACTTGACAAAAAAAAAAAGAAAAAAATCAGTTATTGTAGCAAGGCAAACAACTTTTCTTCTTATATATTAAAAAGATACATATATGTACTCACACAAATTCATATAAACACAAATATACTCTGTAAAGAGCATATTGCAAATATATAGACCAAAGTCCAACTTCTGCTTTCATTCAATGAAAATTAGGTAATTTAGATCAACTCTCCTGCTCCAGATAAAGTATACAAAAAATTATTTGCTTGTAAACATTAAAGATCTAGGAGGATTATAAAATTATTACCAGAATAAAGTCTCTGGTAGAAGTAGTTGAACATTTAGGACCACCTTTTCCATGAAGACATAGGCTACAGGTAAAGGTGAAAGCTAGGAGGTGAACTCTTTCATACTTCGGAAACATCTAAGGGCTAGAACAGCATAAATAGCTTTTTGCTGGTGGTGAATGCCCTCTCAATTTGGGAAGAAGCTTCAAAAAGATGCTGTATATGAGCTTATTATTATTATGTTCAAGATAATGAAATTTAAGGTTGTGAATTTTAAGAGAGAACTAGAAACTATAAAAAGATCTAATAAAAGTTCTAACACATAACAATATAGCAACTGTAATTAAAAATTTATTGAAAGTTTTAACAGGAAATTAGGCAGAGATAATTAGGGAATTATTAAATTGAATAGGTCAGAAGCTAAACAGAGAATTAGTAAATGGAATAAAGTGCAAGAAAACTTCCAGAGCAAAACTGAGATAGATAAGGAATTTTTAAAAAATAAAAGAAAGAAGGAAAAAGAGTTGACAGATATGAAGTGATTTTTAAAAAGTATAATTGGAAACTCAGAAGAAGAATATAAAAGAATCAGTACAAGTCTTTGAAAAGATAAAGAAAGAATTTGCCAAAGCTAATGAAAAACAAATTCAATAATTTCTACATACTCTCAGAAAGAAATATATGCTTAAAATTTTTTAAACATAGACACTTCATGTTGAAACTGCTCAAAATAAAATGCAATATAGAGAAAACATTTTAAGTATTGAGAGAAAAAAAGCAAAATTACTAAAAATGTAAAAATAGACTAATGGCTCACTTGACAACAGAAATAATGAAAGCTTGAAAATAATAGGATGGTATCCTAAAATTACTAAAATGAAATATGTGCCAGCTTAATAGTCTATGTCATTTTTTCAAAAATATATATGAAATTTTAAAAGTTTCAGTAAAACAAAACCCAAGGTAATATCACTAACATACAGTTATTCAATATAGTCCTAAAAATGGTAAGTCAATAAGAAGACAGAAATATGGAAATGCAGGAAGAAACAAAGAGCAAAATTACAATAGATTATTTGTCTATGCCCATGTCTAGAAGAGTTTTTCCTACATTTTCTTTTAGCATTTAAGTCCTATCAATTTTTAATTAATTTAATTAAGTGGTGAAAAATAGGGGTCCTGTTTCATTCTTCTGCATGTAGCTATCCAATTTTCCTAGCACCATTTATCAAATAGGGATTCTTTCCCCCAGTGTATGGTGTTATCAGCTTTGTGAAAGATCAGTTGGTTGTAGGCAGATGGTTTTATATATGGGTTCTCTGTTTTGTTCCATTGGTCTATGTCTCTATTTTTGTGCCAATACCAAGTTGTTTTAGTTACTAAACCCTTGTAGTATAGTTTGAAGTCTCGTAATATGATGCCTCCAGATGTGTTCTTTTTGCTCAAGATTGGAAAATTTCTTCTAGATATAGGCCTAGGCAAATAATTTATGACTAAGACCACAAAATCAATTGCAGCAACAACAAAAATAAATCGATGGGACTTGGTGAAAATAAAAGGTTTCTGCACAGCAAAGACAATAATCAACAAAGCAAATAGATGACATACAGAATGGGAGAAAATATTTGCAAACAATATATCTGATAAAGGACTAATATACAGAATCTACAAAGAACTCAAAAAATCAGCAAGAAAATTTTTTAAAAACTTCAAATTTGGCAAAGGATATCTCAGAAGTTTTTCAAAAGAAGATAGACAAATGGCCAAGAAACATATGAAAAAATGCTCAATATCACTAATCATCAGAGAAATGCAAATTAAAACCACAATGAGATCCCTCCTCACCCCTGTTAGAATAGCTTTTATTAAAAAGTCCATAAACAATAGATGCTGGTGTGGATGCAGAAGGTAAGGAATGCTTATACACTGTTGGTGAGACTGCAAATTAGTACAACCTCTAGGGAAACACTATGGAAATTCCTTGAAGAAAGAAATGTGAGCAAACCATGATCAAGCAATCTACTACTGGGTATATACCCAAAGCAAAAGAAGTCATTTTATCAAAAAGACCTCTGCACTATAATATTTATTGCACCACAATTTACAATTTCAAAGATGTAGAATCAACCCAAGTGTCCATCAATTAATGAGTAGATTAATAAAATGTGGTATATGTATGCCATGGAGTACTACTGAGTCATGAAAAAGAAATGAATTAATGTCTTTTCACAGCAATTTGGATGGAACTGTAGATCATTCTTCTAAGTGAAGTATCTCAAGAATAGAAAAAAAACACCACATGTACTCTAATAAATTGTTACTAACTGATGGGCACAAATGGGCACAGAGGGAAGTTAAACTCATTGGAAATCAAGAAAGGGGGAGGGGGCAGAGTACAATGAGTACAATGAGTACAATGTCCATCACCCTATTCAGGTGATGGACACACTAATAGCCCTGATTCAAGCATTACGAAACCTATCCATGTAACAAAAACTTTTGTACTCCTGTAATATTTTGAAATAAAAAAAGTAATTAAACAGAAAAAAGAAAATATCAATTATAAATGTTTCCTTTGATAAATTGTATCACACATTTAAGGAAAAAATAGCTTTCCTGAGCAAACTCTTTCAAAGAAGTGAGGAGAATAAAACTTTTCTCATTTAATTTTAGGCCAACATAAATCTTGTACCACAACCTGGCACAACTAATCAAATTTCTCATGATGGCTAATTATTTAAAAATATATTTGCAGATATTTCTAACAGTATAGACAAGGTATAAAACATTCTACAAGTGGCATTTATCTCAGGAATTCAAAGTTGGCATAAAATTGGAAAAGTTACCAATGTAATACTTTATATTATTAGAATAAAAGACAAAAAACACATGCTTTTATCAAAATAGATGTAGAAGTTTTTTATTAAAAGTTAAGAAAAGTCATAACCTATTTATGACTTGAACTTTCAGCAAACTATTATTAAGCAGGAATGTCTCTACCTGATAAACAGAACCTACAGAGATCTCCAGTTGGCATTCACCTTTCTGTAGAATTATTTTAAATACAGGCACATTCTATTTGCCTTTGTTCCATCAGAACTAAATAATTTGTTCTGTCAGTGTCCACATTTTTTGTCCTCAGAAAAATATGGTTGAACCATCAGGGATCAGTTGGACACCTCATACCAATCAGTGTGGTTAGCGATTGGAGTGTGAGCAGTTATACACAGTCAGGTATGCACTCAGAATAACTTAGATGATTTCTTTCCTTAAGAAAACAAACTCCAATGTCATACACTATTGAAACCTGAAGTGAGACGACAAATAGCTATGTGTCAAAAAAAAAAACCTCTTTCTTCTCTCTTGGAGGAGATGCATAAAGGTTTGCAATGAACAGAAAAAGTTTCACATGGGGGATAGAATATCAAAATCTCAACTATAGCTTTTCTTTTCTTGGCATAGTGTAGATAATAAACTTTATCAAAGCAGCCTTAATTGCAAGCATTAGAATGATGGCCCACTTTTCCACATTTGATAATGCCTACAAAATTCAGAAACTTTAGCATTAACTATTTATTTAACCATACTCAAAACTTCCGTTCAGGAGACTGGTTATTAGTGACTAGGATCAGTAAAATATAACACAATTATTAAAGTTATTTATAATACTCTTACACTCATGTAGGCACTCCCTCAAAGATGGGCATTTCTTATAAGTCATTTAAATATAAAGTAATTACAGAAATTAAGTGACATACTTATTTTCATGCTGAACATGAAAAAATGCAAAAATGGTCTCATTTTATAAGATAATAATTAGATAAGAAATTCTTTATGAAAAAAAGGCCAGTTTCTGTTTTGACAGAGAGCTTTAAACTTTATTTATTCACTAACTCAAAACGTCAGAAAGTATATACAGAAAGCAAAGATATTATTACAATACTAATTTAATTTTTTAAAAATTATTTTCTTCTGATTCCTTTCTAAAATACATCCTTTATCCATTTACAACTAAAACAAATATGAATAAAAATATATTGGTACAAGAAATAGATCTATAATTCTAACAGTGTTTTATTCTCTTTATATCCTATTTTTATATTTTTTTAAATTGACAAGTAAAATTATGATATTTTGATATATGTACACATTGCAGAATGGCTAAATCACACTATTTAACATATGCATTACCTTACATATTTATTTTTTGCGGCAAGAACACTTACAATCTACTCTCAGCAATTTTCAAGGATACAATATATTGTTATTAACTACAGTCGCCATGATTCACTATAGATCTCTTTTCATAAGTTTCACAAGTTTTGGTTTATTCAAGAAGCACAATCAGAAAAGGCATGGTATTCACTTCATGATCAACCCTGCATCTTAGAAAACAGCTCAATGTGTGTATAGTATTCCTATACGCCTGTCTGGGAGAGCAAGGTCAACTTTTCTGGATCCCTCTTTTAAGAATATTTCATTAATTTTTTAAGTTTGCTTTATTTTTTTCTAAAATTTAGCAAATTCTTAAGTGGTGTAGTATAAAAGATGAATCAAATCACTTGGACTCAATTATTTTTATCTGAGTAACAGAGAGAAATGGGTATAAATATGAATATTATTTGGCTAAGTAGCACAGGAGTGCAGATAACTGATCCATAATATAATTAGATTCAAAAAGTATTAATTGTTTAAACCCTGATTAGCACTGTTTCTAGTGATTTTGTTTTACATAAAAAATAAACTAAAATATTTTCAAGAAAGAAAAATGTCTAATACATAGTCAGCCACTTGACCTTTCTCATTCTAACAGAGATTATATATATTTTAATCAGAGTAAGAAATCCTCTGCAAAGAATTAATCTACATTCCTTCACTAACTGAAAATACAAACTTTGAGTGGCTATTTTGTGGTCAGGCTTGAGGATTTAACAAATAAACAACAATAAAAATGTTCACTTATAATCTACCAGAAAAGATAGGGCTGTGAAAATCTTGTAATAAAGTATCATTAATTAGTGCTTTCAAGCAAAGTGAGTGACAATAAATATAACTGAAGGAAATCTAAGGAAAGGAATTGATACAGACAAATGCATTTCTCACTGAAGATAACTGTGAGCTTTTGGTACAATTAGAACATAAGGAAGAAATGCAGTTTAAATCTGGAAGTGCAGTTTGTTGCCAGACTGTGAAAGGCTTTTAATGTAGTGTAAAAAAGTTCAGATTGGAAAAGTTCTAAAGGTTTAGTAAGGGGAGTAATATGACCAAATATTAGTTTTGAGAAGAAAACTGCCTGGCTCACAGAACATACTATAGAGTGAGTAGAAACTATAGCAGAAAGACTAGTTCTTCAAGCTCAGATGAGAGACAACCAACACTTACATAGGGCAATAGCAGTATTTATTTAGCAATAAAATGGTTGAAATTTTCATACAGTACCAAGAACAATAAAAAGAGAGAAAAGGAAGAGTTCATGAAGAATGTAGGGGAGGGATGAACACAGGCTGGAGAATCTAAGGAAATCCAGAGGTGAAGTTGGGGTGAAATTTGAAGAGGACAGCAGATAAGTAGGTGAAGGGAGAATAGGAAATCATAATTTATATTTCTCTATTCTCATTAAATTATTTTGAATGTGAAAACCATAATACATTATTTTCTGAAACACACATTCCCACAATTGTTTGCCTTACAGGATGATTTTACCCTAACACATTCAATTAAAATGTGACCTTTTAGGGAAAGCAGCATGCAACACTGCTTCTAGAAGCTTTAAAGTTTAACGACTAAATTGTTTTCCCAGATTCAGGCATTTTGTCTGATCATACCCATTAAACACTACCGTAAGATTTGCTTTGCTATTAGCCGAGGGCTACTAGTAAGCACTTTTGTCTTTTGTAAAGGGTCACTATCACAGACCCTTATGCCCTAGTAATTAGGATATCACTGTAGCCTTAATTTTATTCTTGGAGATTTACATTCAATTTCCATTAATATTAATAGGAAGCCATTACCTTATCGGCATAGATGATTGATAATTTAGAATATTTCAGGGTGGTGTTACTTCATATGGTATTTCTGTTAGAAATATAAACAGCTTCCATTTAAAACCAACTGTACATCATGTTATCTAATCCTAGGTAATTTGCCACATGGACAAAACTATTCTTTTTGTAGGAAATTTTAAAATAAAAAAAAGGTATTGAACCCATTAAGAATGTTAAAACATCTTTAAAAGGTAACACTATTTTAATAATCAGTTCTTATAATAATTTTAAGAAGTGATTAATAACCCAGGATGTTGTCTAAGGTAAATTTCCTTCTTAATATCTGAATATAGTTTTAAACACCAAAAGTAAGTAATGTCAGCACAGGTCAAGTGTAAAATAAAATACAAAGTCTTGTTGTTAACGTTAGATTTTTAAAATGTACTTAGGAATTTTATCAGTTGTGCCATATTCAAATATATAAGTTTAGGAAGCAAAAATAAATGAATTTGAATTTAATTTGTAGGAGAAATATTAGAAATATTAAATGATATACAGATATGAATTCATGAGTGTCAGAGTATGTTCATCTGCAATTAGTTATAAAAAAAGAATCGCTAAAAGGATATTATCATTAAATTTTACTTTAATGATTAAATTTGCATATGTAACCAATATTCATGGTTATATGTCCTTCATGTATTTTGATCAAAATGAATTATTATAGAATAATTAATAAGTTTATCCAACTTTCCATTTGCCGATATTGTATGTGGCATAATTAGAATGATATAAAGAAAAAGTCTCTATTCCTAGAGTTATCAGATTTTATATAATGATTATCAAATTATAGCTAGTTGACAATAAGTACTGATCAAATTTCTAAATTTTAAAGTCATTTTAATATCATACTAGAAATACATTAGATTGCCCAGGTTATTGATTTACCTGTTTTCTAAGAACTTTATGAAAAGACAATGGATGGACTTTATATTTAGCAGTGTTTTTGTTAGAAGTAATCTCAGCTATGATAATCTCTCTGCTCTTCAGATCAGACCTGTGATTAGGGCAAGAGATAAACAGATGGGATAGAGACAGAGTGATTGAAGTCTTCTGGGTCAATAGTTTCTCAAAAGACAATTGGCAGTCAGCTCACTTGAAGATTTTGTTTAACTGCAGACAGATCTGATTCAGTAGGTTTGGGGTGGAGGATCTATTAATAAGATTGCCTTTCTTTCAAACTCCCAGATAATAATGATATTACTGATGTAAGGATAATACTTTAGGAAGCAAGTCTATTTCTCCTAATATTCCAAATAGGTAAACAAGCTCAGATAAACTTCTTGATTCACAATTATCATGAAACTGATCATAAACACTACCTAAACAATATCATTTTATTTTTATTCTATTAGCAATTTGTGTATATCCATTACTTTTCTAAATATTAGTTATAGCATTCCTTATGTCATAGCATTTGTATTTTAGATCATTTTATTCAGAGATAACTAAATCACTCTTAGGAAATTTCTTATTAAGTAAGTACATTATTAGTGAAGAGAGAACAGTACATTAAGCAGAACATTGACAACTCTAAGGAGAAATGAGAAATTAAACCTAAAGTAGTGATTGGAAGAATATTGTCTTGCGATAACAATGTCATACCTTATTGGTATTTGTGATATGGTTGGTTTAATATGGAAGTATTTAGAGTACCTCAATTTTAGTATGATGATACAATTCCATTGGCACAAAAAATTCATTTGAATCTGAGCTTTAAACCTTTCAACATATTTTCCCTTGTGAGTTTAATCAACCATGCCAAGTCATTGCAATAGAGTTCCCTACTGGTGTAGAGATTTTCTTTAGCATGTATAATGAAGTTCTTTGTGACTTGGAGTAAGGTTCCTGCTAGGTCTGCCAGCTTGCTTTAAACTAGATGAAAATACATATATAGTTTATTTATATTGATGTAATCTCTAATGTGGTTATGTTCCAATCTTTACAAAAGTTTTTAAAATGTTTTGTGGAATGAATTTGGATAATTACACATTGTCTTCTGCTAAGAATAGATATAAATTCAGCACATTTTAAAAGCTTGCACAAAAGTGTCAGTTTAGAGATTGATAGTGATATTATCAAGAGTAATGTATTTCAAGGAAAAAAACCAATTATAAATGGAAATACAACTACTAAATGGGTTCTTTCCTAGGGAAAACTTCCACTCATAGTTTTACAGTTATTAAAGAAAATAGTAACCTGTCAGTCAAAAGTAATTGATGATTTGTAGTACTTGGAACTGTTTGTCAAGTAGGTTCATTCATATACTGATGAATCTACGGGTAAGGTTAACCATGTTGCAGGCCAGGACTTAGATCATGGTGTCTCCTAGGACAATGATTCCCAACCTTTTTGGCACCAGGGACAAGTCTTATGGAAGACAATTTTTCTACGGAACAAGTGGGGGTAGGGAGGAATGGTTTTGGGATGATTCAAGTGCATTAAATTTATTGTGCATTTTATTTATACTATTATTACATTGTAATATAAAATTAAATAATTATACAACTCACCATAATGCAGAATCTAATGCTGCCGCTGATCTGACAGCAGGTGGAACTCAGGCTGTGATGCGAGCTATGGGGAATGGCTGTAAATACAAATGAAGCTTTGCTTGCTTGCCTTCTACTTACCTCTGCTGTGTGGCCCAGTTCCTAACAGGTCACATACTGGTACCAGTCCACATCCTGGGGGTTGGAGACCACAGTGCTAAGTCATACATTTTCATACCTTGCCTGAGACACAGAGGCACATTACTGACAATAAGTAAAATGTTAAAAAAAAAAAAAAAAAAAAGAAAAGAAATGCATCACTCCTGATTTCTTAGGGCCCTGAACTTGGTCCAGTTTTTCAAATAACATCCAAGTTCTGGATTTTTCTAGTTTCTTTCCCAATCCAAAAGAATAAAGAACATTCGTCTTCAATATTTCAACCTGATATCCTGTTGACAGAGCAATCTGTTTCATGCATTGGTGATTCACACATGGACTTGTTTTTATCAATGACTCAGATGAATTATGGAATACACAATTTTGATAAAGACAAAGTGTTGGATTTAGAGAATATGATATATGACTCCTTTATTCAGCATGATTATACTGTGTACTTAAGATATTCAAAACAGTATGCTTGGCAGGATTGAAATTTTAGTGGTATAAGTGATATTTTAATATCTCTTCAAACCTAGAAAATAACAATAATCACAGAAATTTTAGGCATCTTGAAAATCCATTAGGCAATACTGTATCTTCTAATTTGGGATGTCGTGGGTACCTATAAAACATAATTGGCAAGCTGTATCTATGTATAAGCCTACAACTGTGGAAAAGTAAAAGATTGGTTATGTCAGTCAGATGTTTTATTCCACACATTTTAGTTTTCCAACTTTCTATAGAGAAAATGCAAATGTATATACTCTGGGACTAGTTCAAAACCAAATAAAACAGTGGTAACTTGTGCAATCTGAAAAAAATACATATTCAGTTATGTCTCAGGAATTCATATTTTCATATTACTAGGATCCGGGAGGACTCCACATGAATCTTTGGTAACTTAAAGTTAATCCAAGAGTTTGAATAATATACTCAGAACCAACAGTAGAAACACACACAGGTGTACACACACACATACACACATAGGCATGCATACACATGCTGGTAGTTTTTTCTTTTTATTTTCCAAACCCTACAATGGGCAAAGTGATGGGGAAAAAAACACATTTTAGAGCTAAGATAGAAGAACATTAAGATAACTTAGCAGCAGATAAGCAACTACCCAACAGCATAATTTGGCTCTTAAAGCCACTGGCAACATTTCTAAACATCTAATAATTACACACTTGAACCTCTTTCTAGAGTTCAACATGAAGTTAAAGCTCACCTTAGGGCTTACTAAAAACTTATGCTTAGTCAAATCTTAACTTTTCCTGCATGGCCAGGAGGTCACTGATTTACTTAACTCTAAAATCTGACATCATAACTGCACTATTCTTTATACTGGTTTGTCCCACTAAGAGCAGAATCATATCATACTGATCTTACTTGTCTTGTGCCTATTTCTGTTCCACTTTTCCCACAAACAGAGTCATAAAACAGTATCATTTTATTAATATGTATTTGCTTTCTAGTTATATCACAAGAGTTATTTTCAAAATTATATATATATATTTTTCATTTAGTTGTATTTTCTAAATCTTTCAGTTCAGGAGTTAATTCAAAAAATGTCTCTGAAGATAGATTGCCACTATTTTGATTAATATTTCTTGGCATAACATCTCTCTATTTAGCTGCAAAATTGTATTCTAATTAAATTCTTTCTAAGAATCTATGTAAATTATTGGCAGAATTCTTGCTCCCAGCATGTATCTTCTCTCCCATTGTAAGATTTCTGGAATTTAAGCATAATTAATTTACTAGCTACAGTATCTTTGTGTATGTGATTCATAATTCTATACTGTTTGGAGATATCTCCTGCTTTTAAAAGAAAATCCAGAATAAATGCTTTTTTCAGTTTTCACTTTTTCTGTACTTCTATCTCTGACTGCAAGTTAATTTCATTTAGAAGGCCGAATTGAACCTTTGGGGAAAACATAATTCTATAGAATGGTTTCATTGATGACTTTGTATCAAAGGCCAAATTTCAAACAGGCATAGATATTCCTTTCTTTCTTTTCTCTGCAGCATGGTTGTGTGTCAGTGCCAGAACCAATTCCTATTTTCCCTTTTCCAATTTATATCATATGTAACTCTTCTCTCAGAATCCTACCATGCTATTCTGCTTCTTTGGGGCTCATCAATTGCCTATTACCCTATTTTAGTTCATTTCTGGGTAGCCTGCTAGAATAATTAATTTATGGCAAGTTAGCCAGAATTTAATTAGGGCAGAATTATATTAACTTAATTAATTTTTATAAACTTTTAAAAACCAAAAATAATTGGGGCAAAATTTCTAAATAAATATTTATTAAATGAACTTCACATTTAGCATAAAAAGATAGCGTTTCCCCATCAATTTCCCTAATACATGGATCCATTCAAATGTACTGCCAATTATAATAAAGCCATATTACCCTAGCCAAATTCCTTAATCTCTCTGTGGCTCAGCATCTTTGCTGTATGATTAGAATAAAAATATTTATTTTATAGAATTATTTTAAAGATTAAATAAGATAACATATGATGCTTGAAGAGTGATTGGCAGATGCCATTTTTAATAACAACAACAACAACAATAATAATGAAAGGACATTTCCTAAGATATGTTACCTTCAAATGGTTTGGGGGAAACTAAGAGAATGGCACACATGTGACACAAAGTCAAGTTCACTAATTGAGAGTGGAAAAGGCAAAGAACAGAAATAATATGAACATTTCAACAAGATGAATAGAATGTTAAAAAAGAACATGTGGTTATAGGCAGAAACTGAGTTTGAATTATGCAAAGTGGATAATAAAATGACAAAAAGGGATGAGAGGATCACAAGAGTGGGGAGAACAGACCTTCTGTTACACAGACTGCAGCAGAGTGGGAATGAGGGAACTATTATAAACAGCCTAAAAAACAAATGTATAGGCATCAAAACTCAATACCTTTTACAATAGCAAAAACTAAAATAAAATATCTACAAATATATTTAACTAAGGAGGTGAAAGACCTCTACAGGGAGAACTACGAAACACTGAGGAAAGAAATAGCAGAGGACATAAACAGATGGAAAACCATACTATGCTCATGGGTCAGCAGAATCAACAGTGTTAAAATATCTGTACTACCCAAAGTGCTCTACAAATTCAATGCAATACCTATTAAAACACCAACATTGTTCTTTGCAGATTTAGAAAAAATAATTCTATGGTTCATACGGAACCAGAGAAGACCCTGTATAGCCAAAGCAAACTTAAGCAAAACAGAACAAATTGAGAGGCAAAAATTTCAGACTTCAAGCTATACTACAAGGTTATAGTAACCAAAATAGCATGGACTGGCACAAGAACAGAGACATAGACCAATGTAACAGGACTGAGAACCCAGATATAAAACCATCCTCATACAGCCATCTAATCTTTGACAAAGCAGACAAAAACATGCTGGGGAAAAGAATCCCTATTGAATAAATGGTGCTGGGAAAATTAGATAGCCATGTGTAAAAGATTGAAACAAGATCTGCACCTCTCACTACTCACAAAAATCAACTCACGATGGATAACAGACTTAAACCTAAGGCATGAAACCAGAAGAATATTAGAAGAGAATGTGGGCAAAGCTCTTATACATCAGCCTACGCACAGAATTTATGCATAAGACCCCAAAGGCAATCACAGCAACAACAAAAGTAAATAAATGGGACCTGATCAAATTAAAGAGCTTTTGCACAGCCAAGGAAACTAGCAGTAGAGCAAATAGACAACCTACAGAATGAGATAAAATATTCAAATGTTACATACCCAATAAAGGGATGATAACTAGCGACTATATATAATTCAGCAAAATCAGCCAGAAAAAAATTAAACAAACCCATTAAAAAGTAGGCAAAGGACATGAACAGAAACTTTTCAAAAGAAGATAGATAGACTAATGGCCAACAAACATATGAAAAAGTGTTCAACATCTCTAATTATCAGGGAAATGCAAATCAAAACCACAATAAAATTATCACTTAACTCCAATGAGAATGGCTTTTATCAAAAAGTCCCAAAACAACAAATGTTGGCATAGATGCAGATAGAAAGGAATACTTATACACTGCTGGTGGAACTACAAACTAATACAACCTCTATGGAAAGTAGTATGAAGATACCTCAAAGAACTAAAAATAGAACTACCATTTGATCCAACAATCCCATTATTGAGTATCTACCCAAAGGAAAAAAGACATTCTATAAAAAAGACATCTGTACTCGAATGTTTATAGGAGCTCAAGTCAAATTGCAAAGATGTGAAAACAACCCAGTGCTCATCAATCCATGAGTGGATTAATAAAATGTGGTATATGTTTATCATGGAGTACTACTCAGCCATAAAAAAATGGTGAACTAATACCTCTTGTATTTTCCTGGATGGAATGGGAGCCCATTCTCCTAAGTGACATATCACAAGAATGGAAAAACAAACACTACATGTACTCACCATTAAATCGGTACTAATCAATCAAAACTTATGCACACATGTGTAAGCATCATTCATCAGGTGTTGGGCAGGTGGGAAGGCGGAAGAGGGGAAACGTGAACTCACACCTAAGCAGCAAGTGCTATCTAGGGGACGGGCATACCTGTAGCTTTAACTAAGGCGGTGTAAAGGCAATTTATGTAACCAAACATTTGTACCCTGGTAATACTCCAAAAAAAAAAAAAATTATAGGCAGGGCATTGTGGCTCACGCCTATAATTTTAGTACTCTGGGAGGCCAAGGTGGGACCATTGCTTGAGCTTAGGAGGTCAAGACCAGCCTGAGCAAGAGTGAGACCTTGTCTCTACTAAAAATAGAAAAATTAGTCTCTACTAAATAAAGAAAAACTAGCCAGGTGTCATGATACGTGACTATAGTCTCAGCTACTCGGGAGTCTGAGCCAAAAGGTTCACCTGAGCCCTGGAGTTTGAGGTTGCTGTGAGCTACGATGACACTACTGCACTCTACTCAGGGTAACAAGGAGAGACTCTGTCTCAAAAATAAATGAATGAATGAATGAATGTATACTAACTTAAACAATACCAAAAACCCCTTTCACCAAAATACCAGTCTCTTTTACAAAGACTGATCATATTTGTGGCATGATTCAGTAGAGGGGAGACAACACAGCACATCATAATTACTCTTTTGTAATAACACCAAAAACATCCCAAAGAGCACACTATAATTTCCCTTCTGTTCTATTTCGCACACATTTAGATATGAATCTAGTCTTTAGATATTTACATTTTTATGAATTTATCTTTCTTATTGTTGAAGTGTTAGGCTTTACCTATAAAATTTACCACATATTCTGAAATTCCCATTTCAGAGTTTTACAACTAATCCCATGAGATTAAAAGAGAATAACTATGCATTTAAAAGTTAACTATGTACCAGTAGCTGTTCTAAGTCCGTTACTTGTCTCAACCAATTTAATTATCACTACCATCCAATAGAATACTAATGAGAGGCGAGGGCAAAGCTAATTTAGCTCTACAGTTATGTTCTTGACTGATCGGCTACACTAGTAAAGAAATGAAATTGGAGCTCAATAAGGAATACAGAGGAGTTAAAATATTTCAGATTGGTTTCTGAAACTGACATGTATTTTATAGACAGCTTATTTTAATACACTCTATCTCTCCTATATGCTTTTATTCTATTAAATGCATTTTATATAGCAATAAAATGACCCAAAAGAGAATTATTTGGGTATTCTGAAGTGATAATGGCTCCCTGGCCCTGTCATTCTCCCACACCTATCTCTAGGTAGCACACCACATATCCGAACACTGTTCCTCTTGGGATGGACATGGTTAAAAATGAACTTAAAGTCAATGACTCAAAATGGTCTAGAGTTTAACTGCATGGAATAAGCTTAGCCCATTCCTGCCCTAGAAAAAGCAAAAAGAATTGTGCTGCATTTCAGTGTATTATTAAAAGGATAAATGTAACACACCAGGCACAGTGGCACCAGTCTGTGGCCAGGACACATAGCTGTGATAATGTTCCTTTTCTTCCAATTATTCACAGTCACTTTCCTCCCCAATGCTAATGCATCAGAAAGGAGAAATTTTCCCCAATTTGCCACTTTTCTCCTGGGATTAAGTGAGAGAAATGATGAAATAATAAATACTAAATCAATTCCTTTATCTTACTTAGGGAGGAAAGCTCAATAAATCAAAATAATCTTTTGTCTCTCTGAGGTATTTCAGATCAATGCATACCAAAATTTAGGCATAGCATAGACAAAGTAATTTTTCTGTCTCTGTGCAAAGAAGAGATAATCAATATATTCTATAATGACCAAATTAAATCTGACTTTTTAACCCTTTTCATTTGTATACCAAGGTTAAATAGTTGTAAATGGATTTTAAGATATTTTTTGTTAAATCCCTATTTCTCTTTATTTTCTGAAATACACTGAAATCAAAGGAGTATCTTTCCATGGAGGACATATGCAAAAAGATAATTAACCCCTTTGGAGAAGGAAAAATAGGAGCACGATAAATTATGCTCCTAATTTTGCCTCAGTTATTTTAAATAAGTATATATTTTCTGAATGAAGTATAACAACATATAAAAATAGGAAACTATAAGAAAATAACAAAACAATAAGGTATTGTCAATGAGAAATACATTTCTACCTCCTTAAATTCTGAAGAAGCCAAATTCTGTGTGATTTTGAAAATATATTTTTACTTATTTGCGATAGTTTTAGTTTATAAAGCTATCAAAAAACCTTTCAGTAACTGCAAGGAGAGATCCACAGCATAGGGAGAAAAGCTAAATGACATATAATATAGGTATCCCACAAGTTGAGCTCCAGGAAGTAATATGTATGAAGAAATCAATCTTTGATGAACTGACATCCAGAATAGACATATTAAAGTGACTGTTTTTTCTTTGTTTGTTTTTGTTTTTGTCAGTTGCTCAGTAGCTCTGTTCCAATATAATTAAAACCAAAATAAAAGGATTTCAGAAAGCTGAATAAATAAAAGAGTTTCATTATATTTCTATGGTATCAGTTGTAATGTCTCTTTTTTCATTTCTGATTTTATGTTTTGAGTTTTCTTTCTTTTTTTTCCTTAGTCTAGCTAAAGAATTGTTGATTTTGTTTATTTCTTTCGAAAAACCAACTCTTTTCATTGCTCTTTTGTATTGCTCTTTCAGTGTTTATCTTGTTTATTTCTGCTCTGATCTTTATTATTTCTTTTCTTCTACCTATTTTTGGGCATATATTGTTGCTGTTTTTTTAATTCCTTAAGAAGTTATGTTGTTTATTTTAGATTTTTCTAATTTTTTATTGTAGACATTTATTGCTTTAAACTTCTCTTTTAGAACAGCATTTGCTATATCCCATAGGCTCTGTTATGCTGTTTCCATTTTCATTTGTTTTAAGAAATTTTTAATTTCCTTTTTAATCTCTTTAGTGACCCACTGATTGTTAATAAGAATGTTGTTTAATTTCCATTTGTACATTTTCTAAAGTTCCTCTTGTTATGAACTTTTAGTTTTAAAATTTTTTATGACTTGTTTTGTGGCCTAACATATGCTGTTAGAGAATGCTCAAAGTGTCATTGAGAAGATGTATATTGTGCAGCTGTTGGGTAGAATTTTCTGTAAATGTCCGTCACGTTCATTTAGTTTAAAGTACAATTTAACTCCAATTTTTCTTTGTTGATTTTTCTGTCAGGATGATCTTTTCATTGCCAAAAGTCAGGTGCTGAAGTCTGCTACTATTATTGTATTGAAGTCAATTCCTCCCTATTGTATTGAGGTCTATTAATATTTGCTTTATATATTTAGGTGCTCCAGTGTTGGGTACATACATACGTAAAATTGTCATATCTTCCTGCTGCTTTGAGCCCTTTATCCTTAAACAATGGCCTTCTTTGTCATATTTTATAATCTTTTACTTGATGTCTATTTTATCTGATATAAAATAGGATGAAGTCTAGTTATTTGTGGAAACATGAATGAACCTAGAACAACTTATGCTAGGTGAAATAAGCCAGGCACAGAAAGACATAACACCGCATAATTTCAATCATATGTAGAATCTAAAAAAAGTTGATTTCATCGGAGTAGATAGCAGAATAGTGATTAGGCGGCTGGGGAAAGGTGCAAAAAGAAAGGAAGAAGAGGTTGGACCAAGGGCACAATGTTACAGTTAGATAGGAGGAATAAGTTCTGATGTTCTATTACACAGTAGTATGACTATAACAAACAGCAATGGAGTGTATATTTCAAGATAGCTAGAAGAGAAAATTTTTAATGTCATTACCATGAGATGTGCAATGTTTGGGGGATCGTCACGCTTGAAGCTCTTACTTGAGGGGGGACATGGGAAATATACGTAACCTTAATGTTTGTACCCCCATAATATGCTGACATAAAAAAAAAAAGAGATGATAAATGTTCAAAATGATAGGTATAGTAATGTCTTGATTTGATTATTATACAATGTATACATATATCAAACCATCACATTATACCCCATAAATATGTATAATTATTATGTATCAATTATAAATAAAAATTAATGAATATGAACAGCATATTTTATATACTTGCTTACAGAGTTCAATAAAAAAAGTATTCCAGGTGCTGAAATCATGAATCAATATTTTCAAATTCAAAAGGAAAAACTAGTTCTTAGATGCTACCATTCAAATTCTACATAGATCCAGAAAGGAAATCACATTTTGAATATTGCCTTTTGATTAGAAAGGTCACTAATATTTCAAATTTCTATTATGAAGTTGATTGAATAATCCTGAAAAATATGATTTGATATTAAAGCTATTAGGAAAATAAGTGTCATCTGTTATGAACTTTTATAGGAGGATTAAGTAAAGTCAATTTGGATACATTCAAACACTTTTATATATTAGCACGACACAATTTATCTATGTTAGCCTCAGGCAACAGAGAACACTAGACATTCTCAGTATGAAACCATCCCAAGTAGGTAAAATGCAAATAGTATACATCAAGCAGCATTTACTAATCAGATAAAAGCTGACCTGGAACAACCAGTGAGGAAGAGAACCTTCAACATTTTAGTGGCAATTCAGGAAGATGTAGTTTTCAACAGGTCATTTAGAGTTACTCTTAATTTCATTGACATATAAATAATGTGATCATTTCACTTTGATCTCACCAATATATTATTATATAGTTTCCATAAAAAACTTACCCAAAGGTGTTTTCTCACATTGCATTCCTTGGGCCTGTTCAAACTAAACATTTAATTCTTACTGCATTCAATTATGATTGCCCAAATTGTGGCACACTGATTTCTAGCTAATTATTAATATTTGGTAAACATTTTACTGATCATTAGGACTTCCACCAAAATACAAGACTAATTGTATTCATGTTCTTAGTGTGTTGAAGGCTCTATCATGACAAACTAATTTTCAACAATTTATCTTTGACAAAGCAGACCAAAACATAGACAGGAGAAAGGATGCTCTGTTCCAATAAATAAGGTTGTGAAAATTGAAGAGACATGGGCAAAAGAATGAAATGATCCCTATTACTCTCTATACAAAAAAGTTAACTCAAGGTATAACTTAAAAGTAAGAGCTGACAACATAAAAATTCTAGAAAAACACTTGGAGGAAACTCTTCTGGACATATGCTTAGGCAAAGAACTTATGACTAAGATCCACAAAGCAATACAATAAAAATAAAAATAAATAAATGGAAATTAACTAAAATGTATCTGCACAGCAAAATAAATAATTAACAGAGTAAATAGAAACTACAGAATGGAGGAAATATTCATAAACTATACATCTGACAAAAGTCTAATATGCAAAATCTACAAGGAACTCAAGCAAAGAAGCTAGGAAACAAACAAACAAACAAATGATCCTGTTAAAAAAATTGGACAAAAAGACAGGAACATTTTTCAAAATAAGATATGTAAAGGGCCAGGAAACAAACAGAAAATGCTCGACATCATTAATCATCAGGGAAATGCAAATTAAAACCACAATGAGATACCACCTTACCTCTGTCAGTATGGCCATTATTAATAAGTCAGAACACAATAAATGTTGGCATGGATGCGAAGAAAAGAGAACACATATACACTGCTGGTGGAAATGTAAATTAGTACAACCTCTATGGAAAACAGCATGGAGATTCCTCAAAGAACTAAAAGCAGACCTACCATTTGATCCAGCAATCCCACTGCTAGATATCTACCAAGAGGAAAAGAAGTCATTATATCAAAAGGACATCTGCATGCAAATGTTTATTGCAGTACAATTCACAATGCAAAGATATTAAATCAACCTAAATGTCCACCAATTGGTGAGTGGATAAAGAAAATGTGGTATATATACACCATGGAATACTACTCAACCAGAATAAAGAAAGAAATAGTGTCCTTTGCAACAACTTGGATGGAAGTAGAGGCTATTATCCTAAGTGATGTGTCTCAGGAATATAAAAACAAATATCGCAGGTACTAGCTTATAAGTGGGAGCTAAATACATGGTCAGACACAATGGATAATGGACTTTGGAGACTCAGAAGGGAGGAGGGGGAAGGACAAAAATTATCTATCAGGAACAATGTAGAGTCTTCGAGTGATTGATACACTAAAAGCCCTTACTTCACTACTATACAATTCACCATGTAAAAAAACAAAACTACAACAACAACAAAAACACAGTGCCCTCTAAATATCAATATATTGAAATAAAAAATAATCTTTATGAATGAAGAAAAATGTTTATTTTTAACAAGTTTAATTATACATTTTAAATTTTAATATATTTTTGTATTGGTAAAGTAAGATTTAGCAGTATAAGGAAATATGCCAAGATATCTCTGAAATTTTGAGCTAAGATTTCCAAATTAGAGAAAGACATTAATATTATTTCTTTCATTTAAAAGTTTAAACATCAGTAAGATACAAAGGGTACAGATAATGATTGGGTTCAGAATACTAAATGACTTTGGTGGGATTTTTGTAATTCAGAACTGTCTAAGATAAAAGAAAAAGAGAGGATGTAAACAGAGAAAATGATAATTTAAAAAATTAAAACAAACAAAAAAATGATTTCTGGTTGCAAGTCCAACATGTAAAGAGCTTGGAAGGCATCATTCCTGTTCTTACAAGAAGAAAAATGCTGAACACACTGAAAATCAACAACTCTTCTTAGATCAGTCAAAGAAATGAGGTAACAAGGCAAATTGCTTCCCTGAAAAGTGGAGAGAGGGGAGGATGCCAAGAATCACAGCAAAAGCTCAGGAGCAGAAACCCACCACTAGAACCATTACTGGTCGGAACACTTAAATATAATTAACAAATTTTTAGAGACTCAGTGTATACTACTTTGAAGGATAAAATAGTAAGGATCCAGTTTTAAGGCGACTTCCATATTTTTTGTATTTTACATCTAGGAACCCAACCAGGTTCTCAAGGTGAACATCTGAGAAAAATTACTTAACTAAATTTGAGGAAAGGAATACCCAGCTCCAGCCCCTTCTAGACTTTGTACCCATAATAATTAAAAAAAAAAATTTTTAAAAAGTATATAAAATTACATTTAAAAATTTCCAAAAAGGAAAAAAAAAAAGAAATGAAAGATGGTTCATGAGTGGTGATCTCAGGGATATTTAAAGTATAATAAGAAAATATTATGAATAATTCTATTCTTACTAATTTGAAAACATTGATGATATGAATCAATTTCCTCTAAATTACAAGCCACAAATTATCACACATGAAGAGATAGATAACCTAAATAGGCCTATGTCTATTTAAAGAAATTGAATCAATAATTCATAGTCTTCCAAAGCAAGAAGTACCAGGCCTAGATGGTTTCACTGGTGAATTCTATGAAACACTTGAGGAAAAATGATATTCATTACCTACAATCTTTTCTAGAAAATGAAAGTAGAAGAAACATTAATACTCATTAACTCATTCTATGTGGGCAGTATTGCCATAAAGAGAAAAACAAAACAAAGAAATTATAAAAAAGGAAAACTACACACCAATATATCTTATGCATGTGCTTGCAATAATCCTCAACAAAATATTAGTAAGTTGAATTTAACAATGAACAAAAAGAATTATACCCTATGACCAAATCTACTTGATAAAGAGCATTTACCTAAAAGGCTATAGCTAACATAGTATGTAATGGTGAGATCTTCCCCAAAGTTAGGAACAAGGCACAGATGGTCTTCTCTCATCACTCCTATTCAACACCCATACTACAGGTCCTAGAGAATGTAATAAAAAAGGAAATAAAATGTATACAGGTTAGAAAGGAAGAAATAAAACTGTGTTTGTGCGCCAATGATATGATTATTCATGTAGAAAATCCAAAAGAATAAAAAAATTACTCCTGAAACTAATAAGCTATATAGAAAGTTTTAAAGATGTAAATTTAATTATGTACAAAATTCAAGTACTTTTTGCATACCAGCAATTAATTGGAATTTGAAAATAAAAATACAACTTTAATTACATTAGTATTCAAAAGATGAAATACATAGATAAAAATCTAACAAACTATATGCAAGATCTCTACGAGGAAAACTGAAAAATTCTGAAGAAGGAAATCAAAGAAGAACTAAATAAGTGGAGTTATATTCCAGGTGCATTGATAGGAAGGCAATATTGTCAAGATGTCAGTTCTTTCCCACTTGCTTTATAGAGATTCAATGCAATCACAATCAAAATCAGTTACTTTGTGTATACTAAAATATTGGCAAATATTCTACAATTTATATAGAAAGGCAAAAGATTCAGAATAGCCTATCTTTACCACATTGAAGAAGAATGAAGTTGGAGGACCAGCATTACCTAATTTCAAGACATGCTATAAAGCTACAGTAATGAGAACAGAATAAAGAGTCCAGAAATAGACCTACAAAAAAATATAGTCAACTGATCTTTGACAAATGGACAAAACCAATTAAGAACTGACAGTTTTTTTCCAAAAAAAATGTACTGGAATAATAAGATATTTACATGCATAATAATTAATTTAGCCACAAACTTTATCTTTCACAAACATAATCTTAAACTGGATCACAGGCCTAAATTTAAAACATAAAACTACAAAATTTTTATAAGACAACATAAGAGAAAATTTAGGAGAATTAGGTTTGTGATGACTTTCTAGATAGAGCACCAAAATACAACTCATGAAATAAAAAAATGATCAGTTGGACTTCATTAAAATTTAAAACTGCTTTGTGAAAGTCACTGTTAGGAGAATTAAAAGATGAGCCACAGAGTGGTAGAAAATACTTGCAGAATACATATCCAATAAAGGACCTGTATCCAAAAATATACAAAGAATCCTAAAGCTTAACAATATGAAAACAAACAACCCAAGTTATAAATGGACAAATGGCCTGAACAGACACTTCATCAAAGATAACATGAAGATGGAAAATAAGCAAATAAAAATTCTTAACTTCTTATATTATTAGGGAATTGTAAATTAAAACAATAATAGCACTGAAGACTACTCAAAACAAACAAGCAAACAACAAAACAGTAAGAGATCATTATATACCTGTTAGAATTTACTAAAGTCAAAAACACTAACAATACCAAATGCTAATGAGAATGTAAAGCAAAAGAAATCCTCATTCATTGCTGTTGGAAATGAAAAATGATATAGCCACTTTGGAAAACCATCTGGTATTTTCATAAATATAGTCTTACCTAATGATCCAGCTACTCAGATGCTTGGCATTTACCCAAATGAGTTGCAAACTTATGTCCGCAAAACACTATACACATAAAATTTTATAGCAGTTTTATTCATAATTACCAAAAGTTGGAAACAACCATGATGTTTTTCAATAGGTGAATGGATGAACAAATATTGATACCCTCATGTAATAGAATATTATTCAGCAATAAAAAAGTTGAGCTATCAAGGAATGAAAAAACATGGAAGAACCTTAAACACTGCTCAGTGAATGAAGCCAGTCTGAAAAGACTACATGCTATATGATTACAATTATATCACATTCTGGAAAAGACAAAACTGAAGAGACAGTACAGATATCCCTAATTTCCAGGGATTTGAAAGGAGGAAGGGGTAAACAGACAGATCTTTGGGGATTTTTAGGGCAGTGCAGTATTCCATATGAAACTGCCATTGTGAATACGTAACATTAAGGATTATTCAAAACTTATATAACTGTACAACACAAAGATTGGATCAATTATAAATATGGACTTTAGTTAATAATAATAATATACTAATGTTAATTTTTAAATTTTCTTTAAAATTTTTCAAATGTATCACACTAAGTTGTTAAAATCATGGGAAACCAACAAGAGGGGGAAGTGGGATGGGTTCAAGGGAGGAGTATTGGAATTCTCTGTACCTTCTCCTCAGTTTTTCTGTAAATCCCAAGCTGCTCCAAAAATAAAGTCTATTCCTTCAAAAGAAAACTACTTAAAAATCAGTGCATTAATAAGACTAAAAAGAGATAATACCCAATCCATCTACCATATCCTAAGATGTGTATTAATATGTTGGTATAGGGGAGTGATTATAGAGAGAAAATTTTACAGAAGAAAAATTAGTAAATTACAGGTTCTTTCTAAGCAATTATTATTATTTTTTTTCCAAACAAAACTATTGAGTGTCTATGCTGTTTCAGGCAGTATAATAGACACTGAGGGCACAATGGTGAGAAAAAGAGTCATGGTTCTGGCTCTAATAGAGCTGATTTGAAGAAGTAAACAGATGTTCAAGAGTTCCATTTCTTCATGTCAAGTGACAATGGTAGTAAGTACTGTAAAGGAGAATTGTAGGGCCTGATAAGAGCCCATACTAATGGAATTTGTCCTAGCCTTGACCTTGTGATAATGGAGAAATAATGAGAAGCTCAAGAAAAAAAAATAGTGGGATATAGAGGGGAAAGCTGAACAATAACAATAACAAAAACTACCAACAGAGATACTATGACAAAATGCGGCTAAATGAAAAGAGAAAAGATCAAATGGGAACCATGAGAAAGGATGAATACTCAGCTAGATAAACAAAAAAGAGTCAAAAAATAGAATCCACTATATATTGGATTTAATATAATATCTCACTAAAGATCACTGTATTAACTACCTAGCTATTCGGAAGAAAAATAAATTTAGATTTTTATTTCATACTTTGAACCAAAATATAATCCAGATATACATAATACAGGCATACCTAATTTTATTTCACCTTGCTTTATTGCACTTCGCAGATATTATATCTTTTAAAAATTGAAGATTTGTGGCAACCCTGAGTTGAGCAAATCTATTGGCATCATTTTTCTGAGAGCAAGTGCTCACTTCGTATCTCTGTGTCAGCATGTTTTAGCAGTAAAGTAATTTTAAATTAAGGTAGTTGCATTTTTAGACATAATGCCATTGCACATATTGCACATATTACAGACTAAAATATAAATAAACGTAACTTTTAAATGCACTGGGAAACCAAAAAAATTTATTTCACTCATCTTATTGTGATATTTGCTTTATTGCGGTGGTTGGGAACTAAATTTGCAATGTCTCTGAGGCATGTCTTTAGTTAATTTTTATCCAATAAATGTATAAAAATATTATGAAAAAATTAGGGTGAAAATTTTAATCTCAAGATGAGGAAAAAAATGTCTAAATACAATTAGAAATAACATTTGTTTTGAATGCATAAAACATAGTTTCATATATAATAAAGCGACATTACACAACAGAATGTCACCAGCATTTAAAGAATATGAGAAGATATGTTTGACAGGTGAGTGAGAGGAGTTGTCAGAGAAACAATATGAAAAGTAGGAGAGTGTGGTGCCAAAAAAAAAGCTAACAGAGGATTGCTTCAAGAAATGGGGAATGGTCAAGAATGTCAATGATGCTGAGTATTCAAATAGAAAAGAAGAAAGGAGCTGAAGAAATATACAATAAAGTCAGCAACAAAGAGTATGTTGTAGTATTACTTATGGAACTAGAACATTTTAGACCCAGTTACAAGAGGAGTTATGAAGCTCTGCAAAGCAGACTGTTGTATGAGTTTATTCACAAATTACAGTGAGGAATAAATGTTTAACTGTGAACTTCAGTTCACCTTACAGTGAACAATGTAGACTTTCTGTTGAAAAGTAAAAGTGGCACATTTATTTTGAACTGATTTGATATTTCCAATTTCTTTTAAAGTTATAATTACATTCTATTTTCACTACAAAAGGCAACAAATATCTTCATGAAACATAGTATGAAAGCATATAGTTACAAAGTAAATTTTCATACACGTATCTTTGACAAATCATAGGACAGCAGAGACATAACCTTCTCTGATATTCTTCTCTGCTTTTTTGGTGATGTCCAACAAAGGGCAAGAAGAGGGTGAAGGTTGATCCATTTCAGAGAGAATAATGAGTTCCAGCACAATCTCAGGGAAATATTAAAGCCCAGGTATATTTGTGCTCCTCAGGTTATTGTAAATGTGAATGCTGTTTTGTAGGGACAAACATCAATCATTATTTTCTTATGTCAGCAGTTTGGCATATGCATTATTTGAAAAGGGGATAAAAGGAAATAACCTTGGACAGATCATATCAAACATATATGAATTTTAACAGCTTTATAGATGAGTAATGGAAAAAGACTATGAAGACAATGTCAATGTTCTGTATGATTAAATTTCTAAGTAATAGAATTGTAGATAGCTCATCTATAAAAAGGAAGTGGTCTCATTCTGTCCACATATTTATGTTTCTTTAAGAAGCCTTCTTAAACAACAGTTATGTTATCCTCCTTTAAAATCCTATACCTCCTAAAAACTATACCATTCCTCATACACTTAAAATATGCTGCCATTTATCTTCAGTTGCCTTGAATAATAAAATGTTGTGAGTTTTTGGGTTTTTTTTAAGTTTATGAAATTTAGATCAGAATAGACTTTACTTATACCAACATAAAGGTCACTCTAACTGAAAACAGAAGTGCTAAAATTGTGACTCTTTCTATTTGTCTCAGTTAAGGCTGCTATAACAAATTAACATGGACTGGATGTCTTAGACAACAAACGTTTCTCGTGGCTTTAGAGACTGGAAGTCGGAGATCAAGGTGCCAGCATTGATTGGGTTCTTGATGAGGGCTCTCTTCCTGGTTATATCTCACAAGGCCTTCCTTGGCCTTGGTGCATGCATGCAGAAAGAGAGAGAAAGATCCTGAATCTCCTCTTCTTTTTATAAGGGCATTAATTCCAGCATGATAGCTCCATCCAAATGACCTAATCTAATAGTAAGTAAGTACCAAACGCCCCACCACCAAATATCACCACATTGAGGGATAGGTAGGGTTTCAACATCTGAATTTAGGGAGGACACATTCAGTCCATAGCTATATTCAATGTTTAAAACACTCAATTAAACTTCTTTTCTACAGATTTTTCCTAGAAAATTATGTTATGAACTCGAACACAAATTGCCTGTTATAATTAGTGTTGGTACATTGCCAATCAGGGCAAAATGTGAAGTTTGGACTTGAATTACTTTGAAATGAATCCTTTTAGCCACAGCTCTTTTCATTTGCTCTCACTATTAGGAGAGAATTTGGCAGATATGAGTCCGGATTGAGTTTTCTAATTTTATATGCTATCTCTAGGAGATTTTTAAGTGCAAAATTAATTTTTACCATCTCTTTTCAGAATGTTATTTGACTTAATGCATTCTGGTTTTCTCACATAGTTATTTTCAAACTTTAAGGGGAAAACAAATTATAACCATCAATTATGTTCTTATAGTCTATTCAAAAAGGCGCATTTTTCATAAATCCTTTAGTGTAGAGGGAGGTCTTATTTTAAATATATTTATGTTGAGTCCTGCTGTATAACAGTAGAAATTAAAATTGCAACTATGGAAGTATAAAGTAACTATACTTTTAAAAGACTCATCCTTTTCAATACACTGCATCCCTGATTATAGAACAAAAGTGTGCATTTTTCTAATATTTTTTCCATAGTTTGGCTTAATGATGACAACTAAGCCAAATGAGCACAAGATGGTGAGAGAAAGGAGAATGATAACGATGTTAAAGTGAGATTTAATTGTTTCAAGGAAAATACAGGGAACAATTTTTATAATAATAAAGCTACACTATTGATAGCCAACAAATATGATTATTGGTCCTAAATATATAAATATTGATATCCATGTGGGGGAAAAGCAAACAAGAAAATACTTAAAGACTATGACTGGGGGTCATATCCAGTTGTTTCACATTCTTTACTAGATGCATCCTGGTATACCTTAAACTCAAAAATTATTCCCAGCTTCTAACCTGAGACTTTGTACATTGATTTTGTAACCAAGTCTCAGGTTAAAAAATCAATGTACACAAATCAGTAGCATTTATATAGGCCAACAACAGTCAAACTGAGAAACAAATCAAAGACTCAATACCTTTACAATAGCAACAAAGAAAATAAAATCCTAGGAAGATATTTAAATAAAGAAGTGAAAGGCCACTACAGGGAGGACTATGAAACACTGAGGAAGGAAATAGCAGAGGATGTAAACAGGTGGAAAGCCATACCATGCTCAGGGATCAGCAAAACCAACATTGTTAAAATGCCTGTACTACTCAAAGTGAACTACAGATTCAATGCAATCCCTATTGAAACACCTACATCATTCTTTGCAGATCTAGAAAAATAATTCTATGCTTCATATGAAACCAGAGAAGACCTCATGTAGCCAAGCAACTTTAAACAAAAAGAATAAATTAGGAGGCATCAATTTACCAGACTTCAAGCTATACTACAAGGGTATAGTAACCAAAACAGCATGATACTGGCACAAGAACAGAGACAAAGACCAATGGAGCAGTACTGAGACCCAGATATAAAACCATCCTCATAAAGCCATCTGATCCTTGACAAAGCAGACAAAAATGTACACTGGGGAAAAGAATCCTTATTCGATAAATGGTGCTGGGAAAATTGGATAGCCACATGTACAAGACTAAAACAGGATCTGCATCTCTCATCTCTCACAAAAATCAACTCACAATGGGTAACAGCTTTAAATCTAAGGCATGACACCAAAAGAATTCTAGAAGAGAAGTATTAACTCTGGTGATTACTTCCCAGAATTAATCATGACAAGCAAAGATTTCTTGGAACTAACTTTTTTTTTTTTTGAGACAAAGTCTAACTCTTTTGTCTGGGCTTAGAGTGCCGTGGCATTAGCCTAGCTCACAGCAACCTCAGACTCCTGGGCTCAAGCAATCCTTCTGCCTCAGCCTCCTGAGTAGCTGGGACTACAGGCATGTGCCACCATGCCCGGATAAATTTTTTCTATATATTCTTAGTTGGCCAATTAATTTCTTTCTATTTTTAGTAGAGACGGGGTCTCGCTGTTGCTCAGGCTGGTTTCAAACTCCTGAACTTGAGCGATCCTTCTGCCTCGGCCTCTCAAATGAACTAACTTTTGCTGTATTCATGTTTTGTTTTTCTTAGGGGCTATGTGTGCCATATTTAGCTAATATTTGTAAAATAGTTTTACACTTTTAGTAAGAAGTAGAGTCTCTAGTTAGATTGAGCAATTATTGGCATTTAGCTATTGCATTCTTTTGGTTTTAATTTTAATCTAATAGGTGCCATTTAAAGAGTAACTTTTTTAATTTACAAAATGAGTAAATGATCATTGTAGAAAACTTTCAACATATAAGAAAGCACGAAGCAGAAAAGTAAATATCACCAGCAATACACTCAAGAAAACAAAAAGCTGTTATACAGCAGCCTAGGCAAAGAATTTATGAAAATGACTCTAGAAACAATCATAGCAACAGCAAAAATAAATAAATGGAACCTGATCAAATTAAAAAGCTTTTGCACAGTCAAGAAAACTATCATCAGAGCAAACAGACAACCTACTGAATGGGAGAAAATATTTGCATGCTTCACATCCAATAAAAGGGCTGATAACTAGAATCTATTTGGAACTCAGGAAAATCAGCAAGAAAAAATCAAACAATCCCATTAAAAAGTTGGAAAAAGAAATGAACAGAAGTTTCAAAAGAAGACAGACTAATGGCCACCAAGCATATGAAAAAAATGCTCAACATCTGTAATCACCAGGGAAATGAAGATCAAAACCACAATGAGATATCACTTAACTCCAGTGAGAATGGCTTTTATTAAAAAGTCCCGAAATGTCAGTGTGAATGCAGAGAGATAGGAACACTCATACACTGCTGGTGCGACTGAAAACTAATACAACTTCTATGGAAAGGAGTATGGAGATACTGCAAAGAACAAAAAGTAGAACTACTATTCGATCCAGCAATCCCATTACTGGGCATGTACCCAAAGGAAAAAAAAGACATTCTATAATAAAGACATCTGCACTCATTGTTGATGGCAGCACAATTCACAATTTCAAAGATGTGGAATCAACACAAGTGCCCATCAATACTTGAGTGGATTAATAAAATGTATGTCATAAATGTATGCAGTGGCGTACTACTCAGCCGCAAAAAAACGATGGTGAACTAACACCTCTTCTATTATCCTGGGTGGAGCTGGAGCCCCTTTTCCTAAGTGAACTTTCACAAGAATGGAAAAGCATGCACCATATATACTAATCGTCAAATTGACACTAATTGATCAACATTTATGTGTATATAAGTTAGTGCCATTCGTTGGGTGTGGAGGGGAGAGGAGCAGATGGGTATATTCACGCACCTAATGGGTGCAGTGTGCACTGTGTCAGGGATGGACATGCTTGTACGTCTGATTCAGGTGGTGAAAAGGCTATATATGTAACCTAAACTTTTGTACCCTGCAATATTCTGAAATTAAAAAAACTAGATTTAAAAAAATTTGTTTATATTTACTAATACCATATTAAATTTATTTTCTGGCCTCCTCAGGTTCCTATTGGATGTCACAGATTTTCAGATTTTCATGTTTTTGACAACCATGACAGTTTGAAAGAGTATTGTTTCAGTGTTTTATAGGATGCCACATGATTTGGGTTTGTCTGATGTTTTTCTCATGTTTAGACTGGGTTTAGAGGTTTTTCAGAAGGATGACCACAGGCATAAAATACCATTTTCATCAAGTCATACCAACCATAGATTCTATCAATATGGCAACACTCGTGATTGATCACCTGGCTGAGATTTTGCCACTATAATGTTACTCATTTTTCCCTCATGATCACACTATTCTCTTTGGAAGGAGGTCACTATGCACAGCCTACACTTAATAAGTGGAGAATCATGCTTCCTTTCCTTGAATGCATAGCAGCTATAAAACTAATTGGAATTTTTCTGCATGACAAATTGTTTCTCTGGCTTAGTCCATTTACTTTGCTATTAAAGAATACCTGAGGCTTGGTAATTTACAAAAAAAAAAAGGAGAGCTTTATTTGGCTTATCGTCTGCAGGCTGTACAAGAAGAATGGCAGCAACATCTACTTCTGGTGAGGGAGGGGCTCAGGCTGCTTGCACCCATGGTGAAGGCAAAGGCAGCTGGTGTACAGCGTTCACGTGGTGAGAGAGTAACTGAGAGAGAACAGAAGACAAAACATACTCCCATGAGAGTGGCACCAAGCCATTCACGAGGATCCAACCCCAAGGCTCAAACACCTCCCACCAGGCCCCAACTCCAACACTGGGGATCAAATTTTAACATGAGACTTGGCAGCATCAAGCAAATCATATCCAAATCATAGCATTCCCCCTCATGCCCTCTTTATGAACTTGTTCAATCATTTATTTATATCAGTATGAAATTCATACTTATTTTATAAAGTATGTTATAAACCAATGCTATTTATTTTGCCAAATGGGTCCAGTTTAGTCGCTGAGAGATCATTCACTTGGCTCCTGTTTCCCTTTTGAGAAACTCAAATCACTGTGGATGTTATTTATTTGCTCATTATTTTTAGCACTTTCTTACATACTGGCACTGCAAAATGCTCCAATCTCATCTTGTCCATTTCCTGCCCCAATTCTAGGATTAGCTATTTCTCCAAGGATCCTATTTCCTTTTATTGAGGATAGTATTAGAAATTAAGATCTGGGTGATACGTGAGCTTATTATTACTGAGATATTGTTTGTCCAAGGGCCTTCCAGATGGCACAGCAAAAAAAGAAAAGTGTGTATGCTAACTGCTGTATACATGGCTATCTATAAATACATGACATACACATGTCTACAGTATACTTAGCCATCACCTTCTATATTAGCTAAACATGAGTTTATACTGATGTTTCCAACTCCAATCCTTCACTATATGAATCATTCTATTTTCATTCCCTTGCTTACCTGTAACCTGCCACCCTAAAAGTGAGAGCCCTCTCCCACTATGTGCCATCCATTTACTTAACTGTTCAGTTCCAATATGCATATTCAGCAGTAACAGAATTGTTAATCCTTGCTCACATGCAAACAACTTTATCAGCAAGACGACAGTCCCTAATTGTAGTTCCTTTCGCCTTTATTTTTATAGTATTTATTCATTTCCAGAGTTACTTAAGTTAGCACTCCTTCTTCCCCTACAACACATACCTCCTCAACTGAGGTTGCTTTATACATCGTTTTAAAATACATTTAGATCATCTTGTCACAAATTGCATTCTTTCCCTGGATTCCCCACCTGCTACATTATCTTTTTAAATTGTATTCATTTATGTTCACTCTTGGTGCTATAAAGCTCGATGTATAATGTGAGGTATACACCATTACAGTGTCATGCAAATAGATCCAGTCCCCCAAAACTCCCCTTTGCTTAGCTGTTTAATCCTACTCCCCTCTCCTGAACCCTAGACAACCACTGATCTTTACTGTCTTTATAGTTTTGCCTTTTCTAGAATGTCCTGTAGTGGGAATCATACAGTGTGTAATCTTTTCACAGGGGCTTCTTTCATTTAGCCCTGTGAATTTAAGGTTACTTCATGTCATTGTGTGGCTTGATAGCTCATTTTTAAAAATGTTGAATAAAATAACATGTATCAATGTATGAATGTAGCACAGATTTTTTGTAATCCATTCACTTACTAAATGACATCATGGTTGCTTCTAGTTTGGGCAATCACGAATAAAACAGTAAAAAACATTCTCATGAGGATTTTATGTGACATAAGTTTTCAAATCAATTGGGTAAATATCCGGGAGCATGATTGCCAAATTGCATTATAAGTCTACCTTTAGATTTGTAAGAAACTGACAAACCATTTCATTCTCATCAGTTATAAATAAGAGATCATGTTGCTTCATATACTCACCAGCAGTTGTCATTGGTAGTGTTTAGAATTTTAGTATCTTGTTATTGTTTCAAATTGCATCTCCCTAATGACATATGTTGAAAATCTTTTTGCATGCTTATTTGCCAAGTACATCTTTTTTGGTGAATTATCTCTTAAGATCTTTTGTCTGTTTTTAATTGAATTGTTTATTTTCTTACTTGATGAGTTTTAAGAATTCTCTGTATATTTTTGGTTACTAGCCATTTATCACACGTGTGTTTTGCAAAGATTTTCTTCCAAACTATGTTTTATTTTTCTTTCTCTTAACAAGGTCTTCTCAAAGAGGAGTTTTTTATTTTAATGAACTCCAACTTACCGTTTTTAAATGGATCATGCTATTGTTGCCTTTTCAAAAATTTCATTACCAAACCTAAAGTCACCTACATTTTCTTATATTTCCTTCTTGAATTTTTTATGGATTTTCATTTTACATTTCAGCCTATGATCCATTTAAAGTTATGTTTTGGAAAGATGTAAAGCCTGTTTTTTGTGTGTGTATGTGTGTGTGTGTGTATGAATGTCCAGTTGTTCCTCCATCATTTTTTGAAAAGTGTATCCTTTTTCCATTTAATTGTCTGCCTTTTTTCAAATATTACTTGACTATTTTTGTATAGGTCTATTTATTGGCTCTGAATTCTATTCTATTAATCTCTGTATCTATTTGTTTACAAATATCATGCTCTACTGATTATTATAACTTCATATTGTCTTGAACTTGGGTAGTATGACTCATCCAACTTTGTTATTTTTTGGCTTTGTTGGCTTTTTTTGTTTTTTGTTATTTTGCTTTTTGAAATAAACCATAAGAATAATTTGTGGTTATCCACAAAATACCTAGCTAGGTTTTTGATTGGGGCTGATTTGAATCTATAGATCAAGTTCAGATAAATTGACAATTTAACAATTTTGAGCCTTCCAATTTATGAAAACAGAATATTTCCCCATTTGTTTTTATTTAATTTTTTTTCACTAGAAATTAAGTTTCCACATGTGGATCTGGGCATATTTTGTTAGATATAACAAAGTATTTCATTTATTTGGGTGGCATTACAAATGGTATTGTGTTTCTAATTTCAAATTCCATTTGTTCATCGATGGCAAAGTAATTGATTTTTATATATTGATTTTATTAATACTATATCCTGTAATTTTGCTAAAACTGATATTTTCTATCTATTTTTATTTTCTCATAATAATGTTAAAATTTCTGTTTTCTCATAATAATGTTAATATTAATGGGGTTTTTTTGGTAGATGTTCATTACCACATTCCTGTCTAATATTAATTTTTTGTCATGAATGGCGTTGGGTTTTGTTAAATGCTATTTCTGCATTTATTGTTATGATCATGTTATTTTTCTTCTTTATCCTAGTGATAAAGTCATTTATGATACTTGATTTTTGAGTCTTGAACCACTCATATATATCTGAAATGAAACTTTCTTGGTTGTGGTACATACTTTTGTTATACAATGCTGGACACAATTTGATAATATTTTACTAAGGGTCTATATTTATGAGAGATATTGGTCTGTAGCTTTCCTTTCTTGTAATGTCTCTTTTTTGGTCATAAATGACTTATATTTTATTTTTAATTATTATGAGTACAGAATAACATAATAGTTGTATATCTTTACAGCGTATGTGTGATGTTCTGATACACCCATACAATGTGAATTAGTCAAATCGGTGCAATTGGGGTGTCTATCACCTCAGGCGTTTATCATTTCTTTTTGTTAGGAACATTCCAGTCCCACTGTCTTAGGTATTTTAAAATATGCCTTAACTTATTGCTGATTATAGTCACTTTGTTGTGCTACCAAATATTGTTCATTCTTTCTAACTATATTTTTGCACCTATTAGCCACCCCCACTTTATCCCCACCTCCTTGCTGTGCTTCCCAGCCTCTGGTAACCGTCATTCTACTCTGTCTCCAATGAGATCAATTGTTTTTAATATTTAGTTCTCACGTGTAAGTGAGAACATGTGGCAAGATTTGCCTTTCTGGGCTTGGCTTATTTCACTTAACATAATGTTCTCCAAATTAATTGGCCAACTAAAATATATAGAAAAAATTAGCCGGGCATGGTGGCACATGCCTGTAGTCCCAGCTACTTAGGAGGCTGAGGCAGGACAATCGCTTGAGCCCAGGAGTTGGAGGTTGCTGTGAGCTAGGCTGACGCCAGGGCACTCTAGCCCGGGCAGCAGAGTGAGACTCTGTCTCAAAAATAAAATAAAATAAAATAAAAAATAAAAATCAGTATTTAAAATTATATAAGCAGTGTGCTCAGAGCCATCTCAAACAACGCCCTCCCCCGCCCAAATCCAAAACCAAAAATCCTACCACTGCCTAGAAAACAGGCCTGGAAGGAACTGAACGTCCAGACGGCATCGTTGGTTATATTTGGATAGTTCGACACCGGGTGATTCCCCTCCCCCGTTTCTTCTTTTTGGCATTTGTCAGTTATTTGCACAGTCAGCATCTGTGGCATTCTGAAGGAGAAACGCCCCTCCCCACACCCCAGCGTAGAGCCAGGGCCCTCATGGGGCGCTGGTTAACCTGGGCTTCTCGTTTCAGATGCCGGCAGTGGGTCTGGGAGAGAGCGGGTCACCATGCCTGCTAGAGCCTCGGCCACCCTGAGCTCTGGGCCCTGGACTTGCTTTCTCTGGCGTCTCTGAGCACATGTGGCAACATCGTGTCCTATTTACCTCCCACCCTGTCACTCTCTCTTCTTCCCTCAGCTGACATTTCTGTCTCTCCCCTTGACAGGTGAGTGGCAATCGCATGCCATTTTCTTAAAATGTTCGTTAGCGTTACTTGAGTCTCAGGATGTGTAGACACGTTAGAGCAGTATTTCACAATAAGGCCATTTCAGATGAACTGCGTCCTATGCACAGGGTAATAATTCTCTGTTCCTGCCTCTTTATTTTTAATGAAAACTGCCCGTGAGGAGCTATCTTGCTGCCGAAGTGCCAGGCTGTGGCGAACCTTAAATTTTTCAAGCTGCTTTAATCAATAAAGTTATCACCAGTCATTTCCCTTGATAACTGCTTCTTCCTGAGACCTGCCTTACGTCTTGGTGCTGAGGGGTTTTCAGCCCACACTCGGAATGGATATAACTCCCCAAATCCAATTTTCATCTTAACCTTTCCTCAATAGCCTAGAAATAACAGATTGCTGGTATTACTCTAATAGATTGGAAATTCAAACCTCTTAGAGGCAACCAGGCCCCTTCTAGGATTCAGCATTAAGGCAAAGAATAACACACCTTAAAGGTTACTTCTAGAAATACCTAATTCTCATGGTTTAAGCTTCCAGATCAGTAGGTGGTTTTATAGCTGCATAGGAAGGCCCGAATGATGTGAAGGTTTTAGCAGTCCTTTGTGATTGTAAGAAGTTCCATCAGTTGCAAATTGTGTAGGTTTCATGGAAATCGGGACTGTGCAAATCAGAGTGCTCAGTCAGATACTGCAGGAGCGGGGTTGGAGGGGCCCGTCTCACAGGCGAGGAGCCCAGGCTTGGAGAGGGCGGCCCTCGAATGCCCTGAGTCCCCCCGGTGCCAGGCACGCCGCGGCGCCGTCACCTACCCATCTATTTCATGAGATCCTTATTCCAGCCCCTGTCCTAGGTGCTTGCGTTTCCGTCTTGGGGTTAAGACAGGATCTCTCAACCTTGGCACTGCTGACGTTTGGGGCCCCATCTTTCTGTGGCGGGGACTGTCCTGTGCATTGCAGGCTGCTCGGCAGGCTTCCTGGCCTCCACCCACTCCCCTCCCAAGTCGTGACACCAAAAATGTCCCTAGACATTGCCCCGTGTCCCTGGGGAGAGCCACAGCCTTAAGGGCGTGGTCATGGGAAAGTCTTGCACCAAATCCGAGACCACTCTGCAGATGAGGAGCGAAGCTGGGACCCAAACCGTCGTCTTCCCGCCCCCCCGCAGTGCTCTTTGCCATACTGCGTTTCTCAGGGACGGCCAGCACCAGCCCAGAGTCCCCGAGGTCCCAGAAATGAAGTTTGAAAGGCCTATTTAGTAGTACATTATCATTTTCTATTGTGAAAAATATTAAACTATATTGTCGGCAGAATACAAACTATTGAAAACAAAGTTAGATGAGACCTGGGGTGATGAGGGTAGGCAGAAGACGTGGGGATTTTCATGGGCTCACGCCCTCCAGACAGGCTAGGAAAACGGGGTGAAGTTTGTAGGTTTCTCCCAGGAGGGCTGGGCATGAAAAGTGGACCGTGCCCTGCGGCTTTGTTCCTTGATTCTCAGGGCATCAGTCCTGACAGTGGGGCTTTGGGGACAGCCTGTAGCCCTGGTGGGGAGGCCCGTGGGTGGGGAATGTGTGTCTACGTGGGGGCCACTCAGGACTAGTCACTTCCCCCATGGCCTCCCTCCCCCCCAGGTATTTCCACTGAGGGCCTGTCCCCACCCCACCCTCAGCCCCAGTGACTGAGTGCCACCCATCAGCTGTGCACATTTTCTCTGGGTGTCAGTTTGGGGCTGAGCCTGCTCAGCTCCTGCTGGGAACAGACTTCCAGCACTGAGAGAGGGAGGGCCAGGGGTGGCTTGGGACGCCCGTAGCCCTGGTTTGAATTGGAATGTCTTGCCCCTGACACCCGGCACCTAGCCCTGCGGCAGTGGGTCCAAAACTGATGAGAGTTTTAGGAACTTCCAGCGCGGAAGTTGTCTCTGTGATGTGCCTTGGTCATAGGTGCCCATAAAACCTTGTGGCTTAGGTTTCTTTAAGAGATGCTCTCTCCTGGAGCCTTTTTAAATAGATTTTATTTTCTTTTCCTTAAAATAGAAGTATTGTTTTATCTGATTGTGAAATAACTCATTAAAGGAGATAGGAAAAATTCAGAAAAGTACAAGAGAAAAAAACCGTTCATTATTCCATTAGCCTAGAATAACATAAATTATGCTTAATCTTTATAATTGTTTTATGTCTATATGTTCATTTGTAACACAAAATTGGGATAATCCTGTCTCTGCTATTTGAAACCTTAGTTTTTCCCCGTAATATTCTATTGGAAATAGTATCTTTTGTGCTTATTTAAGCACTTTTTTTTAAAAAAAGTAATTTTTGTCACTGTATAGTAGTCTATCCTTTGGACTACTAGAATGTTCTTTACCATTCCCCTATTATTGGACATTAGGTTGTTTCCAAATTCCCTCTTGTACAGAACCCTGAAGAGCAATCCTGTGTGTCCATCCTCTTGTGCATTTCTACAGAAACCCTAGAGGTACCATGGGTACCACGGGCCATGACGCACACTGCGTATTTCTCTTTCAGAAAGGCTGTGTCCATTCACCTTCCTCACCAGCTGTGTATACGGGTGTTCATTTTTTCACATCTTCACCAACACCATTATTTCTTGCTTTTTTATTCTTTTAAATTTTTATTTATTTATTTTTGAGACAAAGTCTTGCTCTGTTGCCCGGGCTAGAGTGCAGTGGCATCAGACTAGCTCACAGCAACCTCAAACTCCTGGGCTCAAGTGATGAGCCTCCTGCCTCAGCCTCCCGAGTAGCTGGGACTAGAGGTGCACACCACCACCACGCCTGCCTAATTTTTTCTATTTTTAGTAGAGATAGGGTCTTGCTCTTGCTCAGGCTGGTCTCGAACTCCTAACCTCAAACAATCCTCCTGCCTCGGCCTTCCAGAGTGCTAGGATTACAGGTGTGAGCCACCGCACCTGGCCTGTTTCTTGCTTATTTAAAAAAAGGGGTCTTTGAGTTTGGCTGTGCAGGTCGGTATTCCTCATGAATGTGTCAGCCCATGGTGGGAATCACTTGTCAGTGCACTGTCTCCGGGTGTCTGAGGGAGCTGGGTGCCTTGGGGCCCGGAGGCCAAAGGTCCAGGGCTCATCCTAGAGCTAGATGTCGCCTCAAGGCCTCTCCCTGTGGGGCGTGTGCTCCGCGGAGCTGCGGCGCAGACACTGAGCACTGCTGTTCCCGGCCTCGTGACGGGAGAAATATTCCTCCTGGCAGAGTCTTGGGATAACTAAACCCTTCGTGACACGGGGAAGCTCTTTGGCACTGGCAGTTCGCACCCAAACCATCGCTCCCGTTAGACGAGGCTCTTCTCCGGCACCTGGGCTGGCGGGGAGGGCGTGGCGGGCGGACAGTGGTTTGAGAGGACGAAAGACTGTGTTCTGGGAACCAAACCAGAAACCTGCCTCGGTGGCTGCGGCGTGTCCCTCTGGCTGTCTGGGTGCTGGGGGGTCTGACCTTTCGGTTTGTGTCTCCGTCTGCCCTCCACCATGTGACGGACAGAAAGGAAGCGAAACCCAGGCCTGACAGGTAGAGTTTTTATTTCCCCTGACAGCACACCTCTTGACCTCTATCTTCTTGCCAGTGATTTTTTAAATCCTAAATGATTTGGCAATAATTGTTCCTTCTTGCACGCTTATTGCCCTTCACCGACAGTAAACCTGTGAGCTCCCCGGGGTCCCGCGCACGCAGCGGTCTGCGGAGCCCACAAGCTGGCCCAGACAGGCATCGCTGCTCCGGGCACCCCGGCGCCCGGCCGCCACCACGCTCACGCACAAGAGCCACATGCAGGCGGCAGAGCCACAGCTGCTGTTCCCTGGATGAGAGTGCTTCTGTGGGGACCAGATTCCTCCGGTTCCGCCTCACGAGGTCCTGAGAGTCTTATTCTGAGAAGGAAGAATTTCTGCTGTCTAGCTGTGTGTGTGTGTGTATGTGTGTGTGTGTATGTGTGTGTGTGTGCGCACACAAAATTTTATTTTCCCTGGAAGCATGGAAGGTGTCAGACATGACATGAAATATATGGAAGACGTGTTCCATTTCCAAGGAACTTTCTAGTAAGATGGCCCCAGAGCCTGTGGCAGGAGTGGCCGTGGTCCTCAGTGGGCAGGCTGGATGTTCCAGGGCCGACCTACGGTGTCAGGACAGCACCTTGAGAAGAACAAAGTGTTCAATAGAATCTGATGCAGGTGCTCAGGGCTGGCACAGTCACCTGAGGCCAGGAGCCGTGTGAGTTGCTCCGGCAACCCTGGCTTTGCGTGACCTTTGGTGTCACCTGTATGTGTGCAGCAGACTCGGTGCTGGTCCCAGTCCAGGGAGCACACAGCGCCGCTGGCTGTTTCTTCCTGGGTGATCTGATGGTTTCCAAACAGCCAGTTTGATAGGCACAGAAGCCCATTTGGATTTGGCAGTGTTTTCCCCAACATCAGTCATTCTGGAAAAAACAATTCCAGTTTTTACCGTATCTGGGTACGTGCCACTGGCCCTGTTACTTAATGTTTCTTTCAATTGACTCACTTTTTAAAAAATAAATGTATTTTAAAAGAAACTTCCTATCACTACTATAAATGGAAAACCAGAATCCCTCACTTACCATAAGAGATGAATCTAAAAATAAATACCACGCGATTACGTTGAAGTGTGTGTCCTTGTTCTACCTAGAGTCAATAGTGCGTCACCGGTGTACACAGTGTGCCTTGGGAACCGGGAGTAGCTGCAAGGAAGAGCAGAGAAAATTAGTTTGAGAAGTGTGAAGTATAGAATATGCGTTGGGAAGAAATGCGGTTTTATTTCCAGTACCTCCTGTCTTGCGGTAGCAATTAGCAGAGGTCCCGGCCTTGGCAGCCATGGGTCACCTCCTCCGAGCTTCCTCCTGGTGCCACCGTGCCCTGCAGCTTCTCCAATAGAGGCGCCTCTGGCCTCAGCTTGAATATGATCATGGGAGGAGCCTGTGTGATTATTAGAAGAGCTTCATGTTTAGCTGAAACCGCCTCCCTAGCCTCTGGGGTGGCACCAGCTCTGTCCTTTTCCTCGGCTCCTCTCAGTTCCTGTCATTTGAAGGCCTATGCAGGGGATGTTTCCAAGGACAGCTGCTTAGGCTTATTCACATGTGCTTTTTGGAATTCATTGCCTGGCTCTCCCTGGTGAATGGCGGGTAGATGAGTAGTTAGCACAAGTGTGGTGTCACCTGCTGGGAAGGCTCCCTCCCTCCCCTGTACCCCCCAACCTGGTTGATCCCTCTTGCTCTTCAGAAAACTCACCTCCTCCAGGAAGCCTTCCCTGACCACCACCAAGCCCACGAGATCAGGGCTCGCAGCCTCCTGTGCTTCCTCACAGGATGTGATCGTGTGTCTGTGAAATTACCTGATAAATGTGCTCTTGCACTCGCTGTGAGCTCCACAAGGGTAGGGACCATGCGTGTCTGACTCACACTGTGTACCTGCTGCCCGGCCCCACAGGGCTTGGTGCAAAGGTGCTGAGTGACTGGAGCAGAGAGTGCCTGTCCTGAGTCCTGTGGACTGTCCCCGACAGGGGTAGGTTAGGAGTTTCCTCGACAAAACATTTCGTAGTATTTATTTTTCCTTGTTAACATGTTTAGATAACTAGTATGTCCAGGCACCGTGCTAGATGCTTCACTTGGATGATTTGGTTTGAACACCACACCGGTCACGCCCATTTTACAGGTGGAAGTGGAGGCGTGCCTCTTTTTCTTTTATCTTCTATTTTTCTCCTTAACTTTTTGAACATAAGGAATGCAGTTAGAACTGATTTAATGCCCTTGTCTGCTAGTTCTCACATCTGTGTCAGTTCTGGGTCAGCTTTGATTGATTTTTCTCCTCATTATGTGTGATATTTTCCTTCTTGGCGTGTCTGATAATTTTTTCTTTTTATATACGTTAAATTACGTGGAAACAGTTTGATCCTTCCAGATCTTTCTTTTAAGATTTTGGAGGCGGCAGCAGCAGAGCAGGGTTTAGTCTAGGACTAATCATTCCCTACCATTGAAGCAAGCCGCCGTGGAGATGCCGTGAGGACTTCGGCCCACCTGGTGGGAACACGTTCCGTCCTGTGCGAGGGGCAGGCGCTGTCTTCTCTAACTTTTTGGTGCAGTTCTTGCCCAGGCCCTGGGTGTTTCCTCCCCCATGGGTGCTGGTCATTGGGCCGCTGATACTCGAGGGGACCCTCTGCTGATCTCCACGGTCCTCCCTGTAGCCCCTCCTCTCTGGTACGCTGTCCAGTGAGCTCTGGCTGCCTTGGTCTCCCCAGAATCTCAGTTCTGTCTCCTCCATTCGGGGAGTCTTCTGGGGTCCCCCTGGCTTTCCCCTCTGCATTAGTCAGCCCAGACTGTCATAACAAAACACCGCAGACTGGGTGTCTTCAACAACAGAAATTTATTTTCTCATAGTTCTGGAGGCTGGAAGTCTGAGCTCAGTGCTGGCAAATTCAGTTTCTGGTGAGGACTCTCTCCCCGTCTTGCAGACGGCTGCCTGCTTGCTGTGTCCCGCACGGTCACGCCGCTGGGCTCATGCGGAGAGAGCAGCACTGGTGTCTCTTCCTCTCGTAAGGACGCTGGTCCTGTCAGATCGGGGCCCCTCCCTCATGACTTTGTTTAATCTTCATTACCTCCCTGTTTGTCCTATATCCAAAGACAATTGCACGGGGGGTTAGGGCTGCAGCGTAGGAACTTGGAGAGACACACGCTTCGGTCCGCAGCACCCTCCTTGCACCCCCAGTCTGAGAGCTCTGAAGGCAGGAGTGGAGGGCGGTCGCAGGGCTCAGCTCGCCTGTTCCCTGTGTCTGGAAACCCCTGTCCTTCGATGCTTGTGGTCCAGCGTCTTGGAACTGTGGTTTCATAGGGTTTGTCTGGTTTTCTAGTTGTTTCAAGTGGGAGAGTATATCCTAGAAGCAGCTTTTTAAAATGATATGCAGGTTACGAGCATTTCCTCTGTGTGTGAGTGTGTGTGTTTTTGTTTGTATGTTATTTTGCGTTTTACAGGCAATACCTTCACTATTGAAAGCAAAACCTATATAAAGCAAAACTCACAAAGATGTGCCAGAGATTTACTTAGTTTTCACAGAACCAAGGGTTGGCAAATGACCTGGTTATTAACAGAGTGTTTAGGATTAGGTGAAATTGAGCCTGTGTTCCCGTAGAGGTAAGGCAGCGTCAGCGCCCTGCACGTCCCTGGGCCACCAAATCACTTTGACGTCTGCTGATTGATTTCAAATGGCACAAATATGTACCGTTCAGAGCCATGGCCCACGGGGGCAGTGTGAGATATATTCAAGGTGGGTTGACTTTTAATCAATATGATGACAATATTATCTTGTTTAATTTGTATGATGGCGGTTTTAAACATCAAATCAAGCAGTTTATTATGTCAGAAAAGATGAAGGAGCACAGGAATGAAATTCTCCTGGCATCATTTCTGAGCATATTTCACTCTGTGACAGGCCGTCATGATTGGGGACGATATCGTGGGTGACGTCGGCGGTGCCCAGCGGTGCGGAATGCGAGGGCTGCAGGTGCGGACCGGGAAGTTCAGGTCAGTGCCGGGCTGGGTTCCTTTGCCCGCCTTCCTGGGGGTGGCCATGTTCTCGTTTTGTTTTCCAAAATAAAGGGGGGCTGTTCTCTCCAAATCCAAGAGCAGTATGTGGACTTCCACTACCTTGTCTGTAACTGACCTCTAAGGATGGGGCTGGCTGGTCTTTTGTAGGAGACAGTGATAGGTTGGAGTGGCTTTTGATACCGGTCCCCGGTTTGAGACGGTGTGCAGTGTGGGGATAAATAAGCAAAGACTCTGTCCACGCTGGCCGCCGCCTGCCGGGCATCAGGGCAATCTCGGCACTTGGTTAGATGCTGTGGCACAGGTGGCAGTTCAGGTCACTCGGCCCCTCTGGTTAGCCCCCCGCCTCCTTTTGTCCCACCCTCTCCATTCTGTGAGACACAGAGAGCAGGTGGTTGGTTAGGGATGCTTTGGAGCTGAGCCTCCATCTCAAGAAGAAGCTTGAGGCCGGGCACGGTGGCTCTCGCCTGTAATCCTAGCACTCTGGGAGGCTAAGGCAGAAGGATCGCTCAAGGTCAGGAGTTCGAAACCAGCCTGAGCCAGAGCGAAACCCTGTCTCTACTAAAAATAGAAAGAAATTAATTGGCCAACTTAAAATATATAGAAAAAAAAATTAGCCAGGCATGGTGGTGTGTGCCTGTAGTCCCAGCTACTCGGGAGGCTGAGGCAGAAGGACTGCTTGAGCCCAGGACTTTGAGGTTGCTGTGAGCTAGGCTGATGCCACGGCACTCTAGCCAGGGAAACAGAGCAAGACTCTGTCGCAAAAAAAAAAAAAAAGCAGCAGCTTGAGTTTTATTTGCCAGGTCCGAAGTCTGCCTGGTCTCAAGCTGGTCACTGGTGGGCACCTGTCAAGTGTCAGACACTTCAGGGCGTGTGGAGGTGCCCCATGGTGACCAGAATCTGGCTCTCTCGGCTGTTGAGAGTATCTGAGATATCAGAGTGTTGTCTTCTTGTCTTATTCAAGATGATTTTGATTGTGGTCATTCAGAGAAAGTTCAATTTCGAGGATGCCGGGGAGACTTAGTTAAAACATGGTTACCCAGAGTGCTTGGACTTGAGGGAGGGGGAAGACCAGCTACATTTGTCCTGAGCGATCTGCTTGGACAGGATCAGAGAAGATAGATTAAGGGGCCTTTCACACTGACGTTTCTCTCCCGTGTGAGTGACCCTAGGGACCTGTGGGTTTGGGGCTCATAGGTGAACACAGGTGAGTGAAGAAGTCTCAGTATACTCGGACTCCAGGATTGGGAAGCCCAGTGTCTTCCAGCCACTTCCAGGCTCGGAGGTACCTGTGAAGCCCCTGACATGAGAAATACGGGCCTTCTTTCTTCCCCAGGCCCGCAAAGGAGGGTTTCCTGGGTTGGTTATGTCTCTAGGGAGTGAGGGACACCCCACCCACAAACTGCAGCAACATTCTTTCCAAGAGGCCAGCCAGGGGCCCCGAGGTCCCCAGTTGCCTGTTCCCCTCAAAGTTGCAGAGCTTGGTCCTGCTGTTGCTCCCAGGCGAGGGGCTCTTTGCTGAGCAGCAGACCTCAGTGCCTTGTAGTCAATGCCCAGTGCTGCCTGGTGTGGGCCGTCAGGAGCCACCCAGTGCCTGGCACATGCATCACTGCCCAACGAGCTCCTGACGGCCACCCCCTTGTTTGGAAACACAGCGCTGTGGCTCCCAGAAGGTGAAGACTGAGAACTGCTAGGTTTTGTGCACAGGGCTTCTGCTGGTTTCTTGGGGGAGAAACATTTTTTCTGTCCCCAGTGCCACTTCAGTTGGGGTCTTTCTGGCCAGCCTGTACCAGGTGCCGTTATAGAGCTGGGAATGCACCGGTCTTGCTCCAGGTCCCAAGTGTGCCTCTAGGCCGCTGGGCATCGGAACAAGGTCCCACACACAGTCAGGAAGCCTGAGAATGAGCAGGGGGGTGTGGAGGAGGCTGCACCCGCCCTGCGCCACCAATGGTTGGTCCTTTCAGATTCCAGTTGCCTGTGTTCTGTTAAAGAAAAGTGTCCGGGGGACATCCCCATGCCCCGCCTCCCAGAGAGAGAAACTCCATCAGCAATTTGCCAAATCCTTCCAGATACCTTCTCTGTGCAAACATATTGCTAATGTTTTCTTTTTTTCTTTTTACAAAACTGGGATTATATTATTTTGCAACGTGCCTTTTTCTTGAGCACTGTTTTATGGAGCTACCCATCCTGGTTGTTCCTGAGGGCATTTAAGATTTCAGATCCTTTAATTTGTTTGCAAGGATGCAAATCTGCTTTTGTTAACATGCAGGTCAGAGGAGGAAGAGTGTTAGCTCAGTTAAGTTGGGGACTGAGGCTGGGGGTTAGGGGCGGAGGCCACAGGGGCAGAAAGGGAGGTGGGGTCCCCGGTGTGTAAGTCGTGTGTGTTAAGGGGATAGAGATCTTTCAGCTGTTGGCTACAAGCCACAGATGGCCACCGAGCACTTGCAGTGTGGCTGGTCCAAATTGCAATGTGCCGGAAGTGTGAAATACACACGAGATTGCAGAGACTGAGTGGGGAGAACAGATTGTAAGAGTCTGAGTCATGTTTTTATATTGACCACATGTTGAAATGCTGAAATTTCATGTTAGCTTCACTTGTTTATTTTAATTTCTGTTGACTTGGCTCCTAGAAAATGTTAGCTGGCCTTGCGGCCTGGTGTTGGTGGCCCCAGGGGGCGGGAGCCACCCTCGTCTCTGCACAACCCACTTCTCCCTCCAGATGGCACTCTTGGCGCACGGACACCCCGAGGGGCACGGGGCGGCTGAGCCTGGGCCCTAGTGGGCCCCGCTGAGTTGAGGGCTGTGTTGGGACTGGGAGTCCCTGCGCGGTGCTCCCTGCAGATGCGTGGCCGGCTCGGGGGCGGTGAACAGCTTCTGGGCTTCCCGCTGGCCGTGCTCAGGGTGCCTCTCTGCCAGCGCCTTCTAGTTTTGCATCCACCCCCGACACACGTACACACACCCGTGCACTTATGCACACACACTTGTGCACACACGACTGTGTTTCTAAGCCTGTCAGGAGTCGGAGAGGCCGAGGAGGTGCTGGGAGTGTGGGGTTTGGTTGCTCATTGTCTGTGAGCTCTCCCTGCACCTGTGGTGTAGCCATTCCTTGTGCTTCTACTTCTATCGCAAAATGGCCCAAAGAAAAGAGTGAAGCCTCGGGGTTGGGCGAGATGGCAGGGTGGCTTGGCTCAGGAAATAGGCTACGCAGGGAAGGCTCAGTGCCCTGTCCTGGAGCTCTGCCCAGCAGGGCTACCCAGAGCCTTACACGGAGACACAAAGCTTTCTTTTCATACCTGCTCTGTTTGGAAGTCCAGCCCATCCAGGGTGCGGCCCTCACCTGGCTGGCACGTAAAGGCCATTTGGGCGTTCCCCGCCACCCTGTCTCCAGCGCGCCTGGCGCAGTGGGCATGCCAGGCTGCCTCTCCAGGCTCCTCAAGGTCCCACCCAACCGCAGAGTGTTCCCGCCGCCCAGGCCCTGGACAGGGGTGTCTCCTCCATGGGGGGGCCCTGTGCCTGTTGGTGGCAAATCCTCATGGCCCATCACAGTGAGTCCTGGAGACCCAGATGGTGCTGGCTGCCCCACTGTGAGGGACCTTTTCAGATGAGATGGCTAGAGCCTTGCCCAAGGCCACCGGGTGAAATTTCCCAGAGGCCAGACTGGAGCCGCTGTGCCTACTCCTGGGTGGGCGCTTTTGCCTCCGCTTTTTCCTACTGGGAACATCCTGCCCTCGTGGTCAAATTCTTCAGTGGAGCCTCGGCAGCTACACAGCCCCAGTCTCGCTGCAGGGCCCAGACAGGGCTCTGTGGTTGAATGCCAGGGGCTCAGCTGGGGAGATTGTGCTGCCGCCAGGCGAGGTTGCCGTGCTCCCAGGCGCAGGCCTCATCTACCCTGGGGGCGGGGACTGGGCTGGGACCCTGTGCCCTGCCATTCTGGCAGATGCAGGGAAGGGACATTCTACCGGGTCCAAGGTGCCCTCTCTTCCCAGTGGAGGAGGAACAGCGGTTAGCAAATCTAAAACAGACCCTTCCTACCTCTCTTTATCCCCATCTGAACCCTCCTCCTGGGGACATGCCAGAAACCGCAGCGTCACCCTCCCAGTCCCCCTTCACTCCCATTCCTCGATGCACAAATCTAAGGTGTCACTGCGTGAAAAGCTGCCACGCTAGTCATGGAGTTGCCATGTAAATAAACCAGCTACACGGAGCTCACATTGGATCTTAGTGTTTACTCAAGGTTGGAAGATGTTTTATGAGCCCAGAACGTTCTTGACAAACAGTTTGCCCTATTGAGGGAAAGTTTCCTAGACTGCGATTCCAGATGTCCTGCAAGTCCCCTCCTAGCTGGGGTTCAGGGGCTCCATTTGCTCCTGACCTCAGGTAGGGCCTGGGTAACCCTGGTCCCCACCGTGGGCACAGTCGTTTCTCGGTATGCTGTGCCGTCTCACGTGGTCTGCGTCCTTCAGCGGTGGGGCGGGGTGTTGCCTGGTCTGACCTTTATTTAAATGGGATTGTATGCAGGTACTGGTGGCTGTGTGTCCTCTCCACACCTCTCTCTGCGCACCCCTTGGAGGGGTTGTGTGGGTGGGTCCCGGTTTGCCATTCTGCACGGGCTTCCGGGAGCGATCTAGTCTGTGTCTCCCGGACATGTGGCATGAGCCCTTCTGGGGCAGATCTGCTCACAGGTGGCAGGGCTGGGTCACGGAAGATGCGTGCGTTCACCTTGACCAGACAACGCCAGACAGGTGGGAGAAATGCCCGGTAAAGCCCCCACCATGGCGGGCCATCCCCCGGGGATGAACTAATGAACCTGTACTTTTGGGTGGTTTTCCTTCCTTTTTAAGAGTCCCCAAAATATCTTGACATTGACACGGGGGAAGAAGAAAATAAAAAAAAATAAATAAACAAAAGATAAAAGAAAAAAACAAACATAAAAAGAATCCCCAAAATATACAAATTCGGAGCAGGGACAAGTGTACCATAAAAATACACTGGCCCACCAGGGTGGCCCAGACTGCTGTTGTGCCGTGTCCCAGCCGTCACCCGCCGTTCTGGGAGACAGGCTTGTGGTCTTGCCAGCTTCAGTCCTGAGGGGTCTCACGGCACAGGCAGCACCTGGCAGTCCAGTCCACCCCAATCCTGGGCCGCACAAGAGATTGGGGAGGAGACCCGGGGGGCAGAGGCCTGTGTGATGAGGTCAGGGGACCCACCTGTCAGGGGGTGAAGGTGGGATTTCCAGGGGCAGACACCCTGCCTTTGCCCTGCCCTGCCTGGCTTTATCTGGTTTGGGCGGACTCAGCTTCCTCCTCCTCAGTTTCCCTGCCCTCTGATGCCAGGTGGGTGAGGAAGGGCTCCCAGGTGGAGGTGGGGAGGTGGCCTCCTCCAGACCTGGGGGTCAGCCCAGAAGGTAGGACCCATGTAGGCAGTCTCCCAGCCCCAGGAATTTGCCCCCTGGGAACCTGCAGGTAACTTAGGGATCCAGGAAGGTTCTGGAGTGGTGGGATGGGGATTGAAGGAGGTTCAGCAGGGGCCTCCAATCCCACTGGAGCCACCGGCACATTCTAGCAGTTGCTCGACAAACATCCCGTGGTGCGTGCTCTGGGCCTGCTGCTCACATTTGCTCTTCGCCCCCTCAGAGAGTGTCGTTCCACACTGAGCCGGGGGAGGGGGGCAGGTAGCACTAGGGTGGTGCCTTAGGGAGGGCCTCCCATGCGCCGGGCCAGTGCAGGTGCTTACTCGCATCTGACTTCAGCTCACCTAAACCTCACAGTGGCCTGGGGAAGCTGCCCCTCTTCTAATCCCCACAATATAGATGTGAAAGTGGAAGCCCAGAGAGGGGGAGTAACTTGCCCAAGGCCACACAGCCCGCCAGTGTCGGGGTCGGATTCGAATCCTGCTCTGCCTGACTCTGAGGCCTGTGCCCCTGAACACGCTCACCCTACTCCCAGTGAGCTAAGTCACGTGGGGATGAGCCTCCCCTCCCCCAGCCTCCACCCAGCTGCAGGATGAACAGGGAGGCTTAGGCTCAGGCCCCGGGGGATGGCCCGCCATGGTGGGGGCTTTACCGGGCATTTCTCCCATTTCGTCCGTCCCGCTGCACCAGGCTGACGAGCTGTATCTGCCTTTGGGGTGCTGTCCACCCCGTGGGTGCTGCTGTCCACCCCATGCCCGTGGTGGCTTTCCAGAGCACAGACTTGACCCTCCCCACGCCTGTGCTCCGTGAGCCCCTCGTCTCCACCAAGGCCTACTGAGCCCCTGCTGAGGCGAGGATGTTGCTGACGTGGGGTAAGGAGTCCCCCGCCTCTACAGCTGCTCCCCCAGTGCGGAGAGGGCGTCTGTAAACAGCAAGACCCTGCCAGGGAATGAGGTTCAAGCCCCTTTCCTGACCCTGCTGGCCTCCCAGCCTCACTGATCTCTGCTCCACTGTCCCCAAGCATGGCCTGCTCAGGGGACACTGCGTAACACTCCTGTAAGAACAAGAGTTATTTTTATGGTACACTTGTCCCTGCGCCGAGTTTGTGTATTTTGGGGATTCTTTTTATGTTTGTTTTTTTCTTTTATCTTTTGTTTATTTGTTTATTTTTTTTATATTCTTCCTCCCCCGTGTCAATGTCAAGATATTTTGGGGATTCTTAAAAAGGAAGGAAAACCACCCAAAAGTACAGGTTCATTAGTTTAAACACAGAAACCCACCCATGCACCCCAACGCCCCTGAGCCTGCTACAGCTCCCAGCTGCCCGCGGATGCCAGCACGACCCCTTCCCACAGGCGGAAATGCTGAAAACAGGCCTCCTCGAGAGGAACTCCCAGCCGGCCGGCAGGTGGGCTGCAGCGGCCACGCTGCCCGTGGCAACTGGTTCCTCTGCCCCATTGCTGCTGAGCAGAGACTCTGCGCTCTCCACGGCGTTTAACCCGCTAGGCTCAGGGCGAGGGGCTCTGGTCTCCGTGACAGGTCAGAGAGACTGGTGTACCTGTGCTCTGTCCCCATGGCAGCCACGCCCTAGCCTCACTGTGTCCCACACTCATGAGGGTCCCGCACACCGGGGCTCTCTCGTGCACCCCTGTTGTGCGGGTGTGAGGGGTGCGGGGCGGAGGGCCAGGCCGTCGGGGGTGGAACGCTGGTCCTTGGCCACGTGGCCCGGCTGGAGAGAGCTGGTCCAAAGGCAACTCCAGGCTCAGGAGTTGGGCCCAGGCCAGCCCGGACTCGTCCCATGAGGCCAGTCCAGGCCACCTCCCTGGGGTCACCCAGGAGGATACCCGCACCACCAGGGAGGGAGGAGCCTGGTGAAGACCTGAGAGCGCTGGACAGGGGCCAGTGTGTGCCAGGACCCGCTGCTTCCTGCGGATCTCGGAGGATGCACGTCCGGGCTTCTCGCGTGTCCTCCAGATTCTTCCTCTCCCGGCTCTTAGGGTCGGCTTTCATTTCCTCTTCCTGCCGCTGCTTTCTGCTCAGGCCGCTAGAGGGCACCGTGCTGCCAGGTAGGGGGCAGGCCGGGCCCCGCCGGAGCAGCAGGGACTGATGCTGCCCTCGTGCTCACGCCAGGCCCCGCTGCCCCAGGCCCCGCTGCCCCAGGCCCCCCCCCCCAGGCCGCACAGGTCACTCTACACTGGTCCCACAGTGCACACGTGTGTGTTAACCCCCGAGCCCCACACGGGGCCTGCGCACCCCCCCCAATCCCCTCCCAGACTCCACACCTGCTCGCACGCCCTCGCGCCCCCTCTGCCTCTCCCAGCTGCAGTGAGGTGCCAGGATCAGGCAAGCCGACCCTGCGGGCTCCTCCTCCGAGAGCCCGGGCTGCTGCGGCCAGGCCTCCCCAGCCCGCCCAGCCCTCGGGGCTGCGACCCTCCTCCCCACCGCCTGTAGGCGCAGGTGAGAGGCATGGAGAGCACCTGGTGCCCAGGACCGAGGGCTGCGGTCGGAGAGGCTCCTGCAGCCCGGGGTCCCAGGGCCCAAAGCGGTGGCGTGGCCACAGCAGCCTCGCCAGCCCTTCCCCTTGCCCAGCTGGCACCTTCTCAGAGTTCCCCACTCTGGGCATGGCGGGCCTCCCAGCATTCCCTGTGAGCCCAGGACAGGCAGGTCCCTCCCTCCCCGTCCTTCTTCCGAGCCGGGGTCATGCTGCCTTGCCGCCCCTTCCTCAGCCTGCCTGGCCCCGCCAGGTCTTCAAGGCCTCCTCCGATGCTGGAATTCCAGAGTCCTCCCACCTGGAAGGGCCTTAGGAGATCTGCTGGCTCCCTGTCTCAAGGTCGTGGGGTAAATCCCATGCAAGTTAGGGTGTGCTCTGTGCCCAGAACATGCTCTCACCTCCGTAGAGTTCCCACAGCCTTCTTATTTTCAAACCATTTTAAAGATTTCCAGTATAGAAAGAAATTCCATATGCCTTTCTCCCAGAGATGACCCTGTTCAGTTTCCACCAGTTATTCCGTGAACTCCTCCAGAGAGAGGAAGACCCAGGCCGGGGCCAGGCAGCTCTGTGGGCGTCTCCGGACCCATGCCGGGCCCTTCCTGCCTTGCTCCGCGCTCTCGCATCGGCAGTTTGGAAGATCACGAGGCAGTCGTTGTGCCTGATGTTTCGCCGTGATATGACCCAGGTTCCCATTTGGGGCCAGCACTGCACAGAAGTGACGCCGTGCTCTCAGTGCGTCAGGGCAGGAGGGACGTGGCGTCAGCTCCCGGTACTGGCGATGTTGACTCTGACCACGCGAGTAAGATGGTGACCACATAAAGTGAGGCTTTTCCCGCTTTGCGATTGGGAAATATTTGTGGGGAGAGACTTTGCAAGGCCCTGTCCTTCAGCCTGTTTTCATCTGCTAGCTTTGGCGTCCACCGATGTTCCCGGTTCGAATTACCTGTCTCTGTGGTGGTTGCCAGATAGTTCCGTCACTCCTCACACTCGCTGTCGGCATTCTGCGTTAGGGAAGAATCTTTTCTTCTCCCCGTTCATTTATTTACGCCAGCGTGGGCTCGGGGATTCCGGTTTATTTCAGTGGGTATGATCTGTTACTGTCATCGTTTGGAGGCGCGAATGGTCCCGACGCTGCCCCCGGCGGCCCCTCCCAGCTGGCCCCGCGTCCTCGGATACGTCCTTACCATTCTTCAAGCTTTGCCTTGCTTTCTGGCACAAAAAGATGTTTCAGGCCCATCTTGTTCTGTCGCTGCCTAGGCCTGGAGTCGGCCGTTTCTCTGGGGAGCCTCGTTTCCTCCGTGCAAAGTGCTGTTTAGAACCTGAGCCCAGGTGCGAGATGTTCTTAGATTGCCTCTGGGTGTCGCTGCGTCAGGCTCTCCCGGGGGACAGAGGTGGGGAAGACGTGTGTGCACGTTCGTGTGACGCACACGCACGTCTGCGCCCGTGTGGGTCTGTGAGCACGCTGAGCTCATGCAGGCCTCGGTGCTGCCCAGCGCGAGGCTTCCTTCCAGCTGTGGCCCCTGCACATTTGCACTTTGCTCCCCGACAGGGAGAGAGCAGGCTCTCGTTGCTCCCCTCTTTCTCCTTACTTGCTGGCCCCTGCGTGCAGCCGGTCTCTGACCCTGCGCGAGATGGACACTCTGTGTTTGTTACACTGAGCAACGACAGCCTCCTCCGTTGGAAGAAACCTTTCCAGCCTCCCAGGCCATTTCCCTTTGTCTCGTCCGAGCCTGTGGGTGGGCAGAGAAAGTCTGTTTCTGGGGAAGCAGCTGACTCGCCCAGGGTCACCGAGCTGGTAAGCCTATAGCAGGACAGTTGCCAGCATGTCTGTCCCCACCACCCTGTGGCCTCTGTGGAAGCTTAGCCACATGGTGACCAAGTGTCCAGGGGAAGGGGCGTTTGTTGCTGTGGTAGGGCACATGCTCTGGGGTTGGGAGGAAGGGGCCTGGGGTGGGAGCCGGGCTGGGCGGAGCCCTTTGCTGCACAGAAGCCCCTCAGAGGCTGCAAGGTGTGACAAGAAGTGAGAGGTCCAGGGAGGCCCGTGGTTTGGGCCCTTCTCATTTCAGGACAGAGGCCTCTCGCGGTAGACGGGGTGGCCCCGGTGGAAGACTGGCCTCCCGTCCTTCCTCCGATGCTGGGAGCTCATAGAGGCAGGATCCTCCTCCTGCACCTCGCAGCCAGAGGCTTCTTTAGTTTTTCTTTTTGCTTCTCCTGTGTCCGTGACACTGTGCAGAGAGCCGACGGCAGGAAGGGGGCAGCAGTGGCCCGTCGGAGGCCTGGCAGTTCTTGGCCTGACTGGCCAGGGGCAGGGGATGAGATCTCAGACCCTCCCGCTAACTTGCGTGTGACCTGAACCGGCCCCTCCACCTCTCCATGCTCTGTCCCCTTTCTGTGACAGTGGGTGCTGTGGAGGGCCTTGTGGGGTGCTGCACGGGTCCTCCCCCGCCGTGCCTGGCCTGTCCCGCGAGCTCTCCCAGGGGTCAGGGCCGGGGCACAGCTTCGGTGAGGGCAGCCCTGCCCAGGCCGGCGCTGCCAGTGACGTGGTGTTGGCTGACACGGGCCGGGAAGATGTCCTTGACCTGCCTGTAGAAAGTGGCGATTGGGCCTAATAAATAGTTCCAGGCCTGGGGAGGAAAGGAAAGACTTTCACGGAATCAGGTTTCTCAGGTGCCCAGGACCCCGTCTGCAACATTCCTCCGTAGGGAACCTCTCCTCTGGGGTCCTTGGAGCCTGTCGGAGAAGCATGCGGCACTGCGACCCACCGCCGGCTTGGCTGTGTGGCCGTGGGCTGGTGACCTGACCTCTCTGTGACTCAACGCCGTCACTGCACACGGGGATAGCGATATGTTTCTTCCCAAGATTCTCGGGAAACATTAATTGCAGCAGCCATAGACACAGGACCTACTCTGGCAGATTGTTCCGTTAGCTTGTTTACCCCCAAGCATCCGTATGAGATGGTTAGCTGACATTATCCCTGCTTTTCAGAGAGGTGAAGTAAGTCGCTTAAGGTTTCACAGCCTTTGAACCCTGGGAGTCTAACTCCGTCATCCGTGCTTTGAACCACTGCCATGAGCAGCAGTTCCTGTCTGTTCTGTTTCTTTCTACATCATTTTAAGTTAGGCTGGTAGGTTTTCATTTTATTTACTTATTTAAAAAAAATTTTTTTTTGAGACAGAGTCTTGTTCTGTTGCCTTTGGCAGAGTGCAGTGGCATCATCATAGCTCCCTGCAACCTCAAACTCCTGGGCTCAAGCGATCCTCCTGCCTCAGTCTCCCGAGTAGCTGGGACTACAGGCACGCGCCATGACGCCTGGCTAACTTTTCTATATCTTTAGTAGCAGGATCTCGCTCTTGCTCAGGCTGGTCTCGAACTCCTGAGCTCAAGCAGTCCTCCTGTCTTGGCCTTCCATAGTGCTAGGATTGCTGGTGGGTGTTTAGATCGTGCTGGCCTTGGGGTACATGCTGTGACGTGCCGGCTGAGCCGGGGCCCTTACCTGGAGGAGACACTCATGCCTGCCTGCCGACGGAGCTCGGAGCTGCAGTGCTGAGAGAGCGGCTGCTTCAGGGGTCCTCGGGCTGTGGGCCCCTGAGCCCCAGTTCTGCTCTGGAGCCTCAGGGGAACTGGGGGGACCAAAGTGGTGCTTCTGGACCTCTGCCCCCAGTTCAGCCAGAGCAGCTCTTTTGTCTCTTTCGGGGTTCCTTGCAAGGCTCCACTGGGCCCGGTGGAAGGTTCCGCTGCTTCAAAGCGGCAGGTTTGAGGAGCACTGATCGCTGCCCTTCCACGGATGAGGCGGCTGCGGTGGAGGCCGGCCTGTCAGTTAGCGGCTGGCCCTGGCACCAGGTCCCCTGCCCTCCCCGCCCCTCCCCGTGCCCGCAGCCCCACCTCACAGTCAGAGGGGCTCGGGCCTGTCCTTTGGCTTGTCCCTGAGTGTCCTGCCCAGAGGCTGTGTGGCTCACAGGGCTGCTGTGTCTGGGGGCTGGAGGTTGTTTCTTGTTTTGTTCAGCCAAGAGGAGAAGAAGGGGTTAACCGACTTGGAACCCACTCGCAAAGAGGAAGCATCAGCGTTTCCACATGCAGTAGTTTAAAATAAACTCCCGTTCAGGCTCTCCGAGCCAACCCAGACAGATCTTGCTGGGCCGGATGGGAGCCACGGGCGCCCGGGCTGGGCCGGTGTCCTGGCTGCTCTCCCTGCAGCCTGTGGGAGCCCCCGGCCTGGCGGGGCAGGAACAGGCCCTGGGCAAGCCAAGGCTTCGGGCTCCAGGGGACTGTGCTGGTGGGGCCCAGGGTCCCTGCTGTGTGTCCCCGAGCCAAAGTAGAACCTCCCCGAGGGTTCCGTGAGCCAGAGGGCCGGCGAGCTGGGTGGGCAGGGTGGGGCTGCAAGGTTGGGGCGGAGAGTGCTGTTGCCACTTTGGAGGGACCTCCTGAAGGCAGGAAGCAGGACAAGCCCCAGTTGGCGAAGACTTCTGGGAACCTGAGAAGTTTCAAACATATTCATGGATCGGGGAGGATTGGTTTGAAGAAGAGATCTTGGTGGGTCCTGTCAGAAGCTATGGGCTGTCCCTTTGCTGCTGAGAGATGAAGGGGACAAGCGAGGACCTGGGCACCTGGATCGTGGACCTGGCCCTGCTGTGCCCTGCCAGCTTGCTCAGGCTCCCTGACCTCTCCGGGAATAAAAATAATACATATAATGCATATAAAATGTAGATAAAAATAATTGCATCTTTTTAAAATAATCTAGTACTTAGAATGTGCCAGGAAACATACAAGCACTTTTTATGCTTTCTGCAACAAGCCTATAAGGTCAATAAAGTTGTCTTTGGGTTTAAAATACAGAATTTGAGACTCAGAGACGCTCAGTAACAACCTGGTGGACTCAGGAGTGAAACCAACTCCAGAGGCCCTGCCTGCAGCCCCCACTCAGCTCGCTTAGACTCAGTTTCCTTCCCTGCTCTGGCCACCTCCCACTGCCATGAGAGGTCCTGGAAACATGGTGCCCATGGGGTTCCCTGGGGGGACCCAGTGGGCTGTTGGGGGTGTCAGAGCTCTGCCCACGGGGCAGGCTCCTCCTTGTTGCCGGAAGCAGGGACCGGGTGGGAGGCTCTGAGATTGGGCACAGGCGGGCCCAGCCCAGGTGGGCTGTGCAGCCAGGTGATGCCAGGCCCTGTGGAGGGCTCTTGGCACCAGCGGAGCCGCCTCTGCCTCGATGCCCAGCCCTCGGCCTGAAGCAGAGTCCGTGAGCCCAAAACTTCCAAAAGCCCTTCCACAGCCCCGCCAAGGAGTGCGGTCCACGGGCAGGGCGCCTTCGAGATGCACCGTGTCCACTCTTCTCGCCCACCACACTGCCCCCACGTCATGGATGAGGAAACTGAGGCCAGAGAGCCAGGTGGCCGGCATGAGGGCAGCCGCAGGAGCCGGGGTCCCCGTTTCCTGCTCCCGTGGGCCTCATTTCAGTCCTGGGCTGGCGTTACCCGAGACTTTCGAGTTCTAGAAGGGGTGAGCGATTTAGGCCTCACCACAAACAAACAGCGCTGGGCTCTTTTCTCCTTATTATAAACGTGTGTGGGTTTGCGCCCCAACACGTGCCGCCGCATGGCCCGCGGGAATGCCCAGGCGGGGTCGGTGGAGATGTGGGGTGGGCAGGGCCCACGTGTGAGGATGTTGCAAGTGGCCATGTGGACGGACGAGAAGACCCTCCCAGGGCCTGGCGGTGTCCATCCCCTGCCTCGGCTCTGCCGGCTCCCTGGTCTGAGGCCCTGCCATTCCAGCCCCCCTTCCCCGAGCCGCCCAGCCACCTGCTGGGCCCACCCACGCACGCAGGCGCCCTGCTGGGGTCTGTAGGCCTCCCTGGGCCTGCCCAGCTCCCAGTTTTGCTGCTGCCTTCATGGTCTCCTGGGTGCCTTCTACCACCCCACGGGGATTTTTCGTGTGAGGAAAAGACAGGCCCCATGCCATAGGGCTTCCAGCAGCTTCTCGAGAGCAGGCCACTGCTGGCTCTGCACACAGAGGGCCATGCACCCCCGCCGCGGGCCGTGCAGCTGCCTACAGGGTTTGCCATTGAGTTTGGCTGCTGCACTCCGGAAGAGACGGCGATGATGGGAGTTATGTTGCCAGACATTCCATTTGTTCAGAGACTCACGTGGCTTGGAGAACCCCAGGAATTACCTAGGTTCTTCCCTCCCAGCCCACTGTACAGAAAAGCCAGACCCAAAGAGGTTTCTGACTTGCCCCGATGACGCAGCTGCTTGGAAAGGCGTGCGGTGCCGAGCCGGGGTTTGTGAACCAGCCCAGGCTCTTGCCGCCGCTCAGCCCGCGCGGCCCAGGCGTGGCAGAGGAAGGAAGCACTTCCTGAGAGGCTTGTGCTGCCTCCCACGACATTTCAAGGCGCTTCATTTCTCAAAATGCTGGAAGGATTGAATTATTTTTATCCCGGCCTCCTGGGATCAGAGAATAAGTTGCAGGAACTTGGGCAGATGGACTTCGAGCGTGGAGTGGTTGCTCAGGGCCTCTTTCCAGGGGAACTGGATGGCTTAGGAGATGGGGGATGCCCTGAGGCATACCAGGGGGCCCCCAACTTTCCCCGTGACCTGTCTTCCATCAGGAACCCACAGTGACCCTCCCCACCCTGAGTTCTCCAGTGTGGATTGGTAACAGTGGCACAGCTCTGAGCCACTCTCTGAGTTCACGTCCTGTGCGAGGCACTTCAGGCCTCAGTTTCCTCATCTTTACAATGGACACAGTAAAAGTACCTACCGCCTCGGGCTGGGGGAGACTAGAATGGCACATCCTGCAAGAAGCAGTCACTGGCAAATACCAGCTTCTGTTATTTTTTTGGCATTCCCATCAGTATGAGTATTTGGGGAAACTGGGCTCCAAGGTAACCGTGGGGAGGGGAGGGCTTTACCTCCCAGGTGCTCTGGCCTGGCTGTCCTCGCAGCATGGCCCCGTTTCCATGGCCACGTTTCTCTGCTTCTGCAGAGGCTTCGGGTGGGTGTCGGGTGTGTCTTGGGCTGCCAGCCCTCCAGAGACAAGGGGGGCTCCCACCCTGCAGCCTGGACACAGTCCCTCCAGGTCCTCACCAGGGGGTGGCAGAGCCTTGTGGCCCAGGCCCCAGCCTGGTTTCTCCCCCCTCATGGCCAGGCTGGGGCGAGGGCAGCCGCGCAAGGAGGGGGCCTTTCCACCGCAGTCTGGAGCCCCCTCCTTTGTTGATCTCTCTGAAGTTGCCCTCCCCGCATCCCGGGGGCCGGTGCTGGCACAGAGCACGGTCCCTCCGAGAGCCGGCCCTTCCGCCACAGCGCGGCTCAGCCCATCCCGGCCCCCTTGCACCATGCTTTGTGTGACTTGGTTTTGCCTTTGCAGTTTGAGGGAAGTTTTCGCTGGGGATGGGGGCTGCTGGGGCTGGGCTCTCACCCACCCCTCGCTGCCTGGAAGGCTGCTCAGGTTTCACGGCAGTTCTGCCCAGGTCCTACTCTGGGTCTGGCAGGCAGGGCCTGAGGACCGCAGGGAGAACCCGCTTCTCCTCAGGCCCCTTGGCTCTCGAGACCAGCGCAGAGTCCTGCTGGGCTCTGGCCACAAGTCTGGGCTCCAGACCGCCCAGGAGTTGGGGCCGGTGGAGCCCCGGTTCACTTCCCCGTCAGGCTTGGAGACACAGTGCCTGGGGCCCTTGATACCTTAAGGGGCTTGTGAAAAATTTTTAATTTCTTTTCAATTAGAAAGAAAAAGTCTCCAGAAAATTTAGGGCCAAAGAAAATGTTTTAATGTTTTTTCTCGCATCAGAAATAAATAATATTTTTAAGGCCCACGAAAATCTATTAAATTATTTAACTTTTTTTATGGAGGAAGGGGCCCTGAAAGCAGAGTGGCCTTGGGCACCTGGGGTGGCCCTGCGAGAGCGTGCCTGAGTCCCAGAGTGGGCCGTACTCTGAGTCACCCAGCCTGCAGGCCCTTGTCTGAGGAGTGAACAGGAGAGAAAACGTCCTCGTTCCAGCTCGGGCAGCACAAGCCTCCGTCCTCCCAAACTCTGCTCTGCCGGCAGGGTCAAGGTCATGAGCTGTGCGGCTGCTGCTCCCTGTGCAGCCCCTGGCTGGGGTGGGCTGGATGAATGCCCTGGAGGGACAGAGTCTGGGGCCAACCCGAGGGCCGACACTGCCTGACCTCAAGACCAGGGACACCCCTGGCCGGCCTAAGTGAGCTGGAGACCTCATCACCCTACACTCGGGTTTGCCCCATCCCAGAGCTGTCTCTCCAGCAGGGACAAAGCAGCCGCCAGGTGGCCGAGACTGCCGTGATGCTGCTCGCCGGGAACTGGGAACTCGGAACAGGGAGTCTGTCCTGGGCTCAGGGCCTGTCTCTAATGGAGCATCTAGGTCCACTAGCTCCGGGGCCACTGGCCACGCGGGATCCAGCTGCCCATAGAGACGGCGGGCTGGGCTTCACCTTGCATTTCTCGGCTGCCATGTGGAGGGTCCCATGGGGCTGTCTGGGCCAGCACAGCAGCCCGCAGAGAGGCCATTTCTACCCGTAAGATTCCATTAATCCTTCCAGTTTTTGTGTTTTTGACAGTGCCTCCAAATTTTTTTCTTTTGAAAATTAATGAAATTTTTTCTAATTATATAACAAATACATGTCCTCTTTGGAAAATATAGAAAAGCACAAAGAAAATAATCCACAATCTCACCTCCCAGAGGGACCACAGTTAGCATTTTGCTCTGCCTGTTTCTTTAAAGAGCACAAAAGGCATAGTAAATGCAATTATTTATGAAGTATGGTTTTGGAGTTAAGATCCTACCCAGAGAGTCGCTTGCATCTCCACAGTCCTCTCCTGCGCATGTGAATCTCAGAGCCGCACCCCCCCCCAGCCCAGCCTGGTATCAGCAGTGGGGTGAGCCTGTGAGGTCCCCAGGGTGGCTGAGGCTGAGAGTCCAGCAGAGCCAGAGGGGCTGGGGGCTCTTCCTCAGGGGTGTGACGTGGGGACTGAGAGCTCACTGGGCTGCTGTGTCCTCTCTCCGCCAAGCTGGTGGGAAGACCCCTCCAGATAGGAGGGTGCGGGCTCTGCAGGGGCAGAGTTGCCTGCAGCATGGGGTGGAGGGGACGTGCCGGGACCCTAGGTCCCACCTGCCTATTTGTGACCATGCCTGGATGCTGCTGGGCAGGGCGGGAGGGTTGTTTAGTGCCTCCTGTGACCTGGGCCGTGCTAGGTGCTGTGCACGTTGTGCCATTTGATGGGCGGCACATGCTTACCAAAGGCCTGTGCTGGGCCCCTGCCCGGCTCTGGGCTGTGCCTGCTCGATGTTAGCTCATGTTCTCAGCTAAATAAGAAGACAATGAGTTGTCTCTGTGGATGGGGCGGGTCTTTCTCTGCCCCCGCCCAGCCTGGTCCTCAGCATCACCTCCCTTCTTGCCCCCCACCTTGCCATGCTGTCTTGCTATCTGTCCACACACATATTTAGTTTTTCATACTGTTTCATATCATTATAGATACAAGAATAGAACAGTTAGGATTTTGTATTGCACATTTTACTTAACATTACGCCACCAATATGCTTCTATTTAATTTTTTCTGCACCTACTCCCCTCCTCTCTCCTACCCCCCCTCCCAGCCGGGACTCATCCCCACTAACCTTCTCGGCCTCTCTGTGCACACTCCACACCCCACTCGTGGGAGCGTCTTGTTTGTTTTCTGAAAATGGATCATCCTGGGATTTTTGCACCTTGCTTGTCTCACTTTGCGGTATGCACGGGACAACCCGCCCAGTCCCCAGCAAAGCGCTGTCACGCTTTGTGACGGCTGCACACGGCGATCGCTGCATGCGTGTCCGTGGTGGGATGTTCTGCTTTATTCCTCCAATCCCCTGTTAATGGACATTTAGGTTGTTTCCTTTTTTTTTTTTCCTTTTCATTACAAACAAACAAAAAATGCTTTCTTCAACTTATTTCCATGTTTTAAAATTGTTTCCGATTTCTCACCTAAGTGTTTAGACTTTAGATTCTGTTAATGTAAGTCTTTGTGGAGGAAAGGAAAGTTCTAAAAGTCCGCAGCTTGTTGTCTTCCCACGTGTCTATCAATGGAGGTTTGAGCACTCGAGGGGTCCAAATGGTGCCGCCTGCAGTCCCAGCTCCCTGGTATGCTGAGGGGGGAGGACCGGAGGCTGGGTTTGAAGCCAGGCGGAGTTACTGCCTCTGAGCCTTGCTCTTCTCATCTGTAAATGGGGACAGTAACGCCTGCTTGCTCAAAACATTGTTGAGCTTGTTGAGTGCCTGTCCCCTGGGCTCCAGTGGGTTCTCATTTTGCATGCAGTGGAGGGGTGAGGCCCCCACCCCTCGCTCTGCCTTCGCCAAGTCTGGAGCCCTCGGGTGGAGGCTGGTGAGGTGGGGAGGTGAGGGGCAGGTGCTGGGAAGCCAGCCCTGCAGGGGCCTGCATGGCAGATTCAGGACGTAGGAGCCCAAAGTGGAGAAGGACAGGGTCCCTGGGACGGGCTCCCCGTGGAGTGGGGCTGCTACCTCCAGCCCGGCTTCCCTTTGTGGCCAGCTTTCTGACAGTGGTGTGGCACCAGGGGCCCCCTCAGGACTGTCACACCCCTCCCCACCGACTGCAGGCATTCCTGTCCTCTCCCCTGCTCCGCTTGTCGCCCAAGTCTGGTGAGTTCCCGGCACTGCATCCCGTCTGGTCAGAAGGGGGCCCGGGAGCATGGCAGGGCCTGTTGCTTGGGCTCCCCCTGCGCTCCAGCCTCCCCCACCCTGGAAAGCGGGTTAATGATGCCCACCCCCTAGGGACGAGGGGAGAAAGCCACCTCTGCCTGGATTGGTCTGAGTGGGCACAGCTCTTAATCCTGCCCCTAGGCTGGGCCGGCCGCCCCTGCGGTCCTTCGTGAGTCGGGCTTAGACGGACTGGACCACCCTCCCTCCAAACTCCCCAAAGCCCCCCAGCCTGTGTGAAGCCCTGAGCACGGCAACGTTTCCGTAGCCCGACCCTGGAGAAGCAGGACCATCTCTGCTAATTTATGTGCTATAGGTTTGGGGTTTAATTGGAGCGCAATTGTAATCCATATGCCTGTTAAAGTAATTACACTTATAAACCTAATATAATCCATAGATCAATGGGTTCAGAGCTAATTAAGGCAACCGTAATTAACATTTACAAAAAACCTTGCAATCACTGGAATATCCTTTAAGCTGGCCTTGCGAGCTGCTAATAAGCGCCCGCGCAGCGCCCCGCGGCCGCCTGGCGCGCCTTTATTCTGCACACGGGGGCCTCGGGTACCTCGGTGGGGGGGTCAGCGCCTGCTGTTAGCACCCCGGGGCTCCGAGACGGCACCCAGCTGATGAGTGGCAGCACCACGGGAGGCCGGATCCTGTGACTCGGCTGTCCCCAGCCCTCAGCTGATTTTCCAGCTCAGTGGACTCAGCCTGACCAAGGGGACCCTGGAGGAAGAGAGTGGGAAATCCACACGCCGAACGAGGGCAAAACCCAGTGGGGTTCTCACCTGGGGGAATGTGGAGCTTTTGCCCCTGGCCTCGGGTGGGTCACCAGTGGCCCTGCCCACCACCTGCACCTGCAGCCAGGGTACACCTGTGCTCTTGCTGCCCTGGGCTGACGTGGGCAGGCGGGGCGGGGGGCTGCCCTGACAGCTGAACCAAAGGGCCAGAATTGTCCCTGTCCCTGTATGTTGCACGGCTCCCGGTGATACCGTCACCTTTGCAAGCTGCACAAGGCCCCCAGGCCAGCCCACTACCCCGTCCCAAGGAGGAGACAAGTGGCAGCCCCAGCAGGTGGCCTCCACAGCATCGCTTACCGCTTACCTCAGGCTAAACAGTTATCTGCCCTGTTCCTGCTCTCGGAGGGACTGGGACCTTCTGTTCTTGCAGCACCATCCTTGGGAGCCAGGTGCTCCTCTAGACAGGCCATGTGCATCGGTGGTGAGGGACTCCAGCGTAGACATTAACAGAAGGGGACCCTGAGCCTGGATGGGAAGGAGTGTGGTGGGGCGGTGATCAGCCCGGCCTGCCTGGGTTCAGATCCTGCTCTGCCACTTACAGCTGCGGCGACCTTGGTCAGGTAGAAGGTTTTTAACCTCTTTAAGACCCAGTTTCTATTAATATAATGGGGATTGACAATTAAATAATGTGTATAAAGTACTTAGCATAGCGCCTGGTACACAGTAAGCACTCAATTAATACTGCTGCTACTGTCCTTGTCATTTTTATCATTGACAGCCCTGGAGAATTTGAAGGGGGCAGGGCTGGGTGGGGGTGGGGCCAAGTGAGCTGTTATTGGGGCCAGGTGAGAGCAGGGCCAGGTAAGGGTAGGGCCAGGAGGGGCGGGGCCAAGTGAGCTGTTACTGGGCCCAGGTGAGTGTGAGGTGAGGTGGAGGTGGGACCAAGTGAGCTGTTATTGGGGCCAGGTGAGGCTAGGGCCGGGAGGGGCAGGGCCAAGTGAACTGTTACTGGGGCCAGGTGAGGGTGGGGCCAGGAGGGGCGGGGCCCGGCAGGCTGTTCGTGGGGCCAGCATCTCTGGGCTGTTCCCCCGGCGCCCACCCCCAAGCTGACTCCTGGGTCCAGCGTTGTCTGGGGGTCCCAGGACTCACTTTGCCCCCAGTGTACTTTCTACACACTTTCCCCATCTCTGGGCCTCAGGGTCTTTCCAAAGACCGCAGCTCTGGCAGGAATTTCCGGAAGGGTTAGATTCTCTCAAGGAGGAATAAGGCAGATGTGCATAGGTTACCTCTTGGGAACCAGAGGGCTGGTCAAGAGCAGCACACGCGTGTTAGGGGAGAAAATGACATGATAGCAGCTTAATAATAATATGACATCATAAAACGTCATAATAACAGCTTCATTTACTGAGCACCTGCTGTGTGCTGGGCTCTGGCTGCACACTGCACAGACATGATTGACTGTGCAGCTACATGCGGCTGGCATTTTAGTCCCATTTTAGGGATCAGGAAACTGAGGCTCAGAGAGGCTGAATCATTGGTCTGAGTTTGTCTGGCAAGGGGACGGCCAGGCCAGAGTTTGAACCCAGCCATTCTCAAGGCCACTGTGCTCTCTACTTCCCAAGGGGAGCCCCCGGCCCCTGGCTCTCTTCCTGAGTGGGCCAGTGGGGCTGGGTGAGGGGCGAGTGTGCCACCATTCCTCTCGCCCTGATCGTGGCGAGCAGACCGTGCTGGGCTCCAAGGGCCAGGTGCCCGGGGTGAGCCCCTTGTTGGACCAAACGGGGGGCAGCAGAAGGCTGTGGGAGGCCAGCCTCTCCAGGGAAAAGTGGGGACTGCAGTCTGGACCCCTAGAGTGGGCTGGGGTGTCTGCCAGGCACAGCTCCTCACTGGAGGACCCAGCAGGGGTAGGAGGGCACCTGCAGGGAGGCCGTGCAGGGCCCGGCCTGTGCCACCTGCCCAGAGCCAGTGGGGTCCTTGTGCGTCAGCACTTTGCCCCATTCCCCACCTACCGCCCAACTCCTATCTCCGTCTGCTCCCGTTGGCCCTCCCACTGCCTGGGGAGGGCCCCCAGCTGTGAGGTCCCCTTTCCCCACACAGGGCAGCCGTAGGGCTGGCCTCATTGCCGTCCTCCTGCACTGCCTGTTGTCTGGGGCCTGAGTGTCACCATTTGGTATATTTTATCCAGTTTTCTAGTTGCTTTAAGGCAGGAGAATCATCCTATCATGACCATAGGTCTCTTTATTTAAAAAAAAAAATTCAGTATAATAATTTGCGTTCTTTCCTATTGGTAACAAAACCACTGACATTGTTGAGCTTTTGTTGCAGGCCCAGCTCTGCCCCCACCTGTTCGCATGTGTTTCTTTGCTGAACCTGCACACTGAGTCTCACAGGCCGTTATTCCCCTTCAGGTGAGGGCAGTTGCTGGCCTGAGGTCACACGGCTAGGGCACAGGGACACCAGGCTGGGCACTGGCCGGCTAGCCCCGGTGCCCAGCGTTTATTTAGTGCTTACATGCACTGCTCCTTTTGTCCCTGCTGCCTCGCCGAGGGCCCAGCTCCTGGGTGGCAGAGGCAGTTTCAAATTCAGGCGGTCTGGCACCCAAACTTGTGCCTAGTTCACTGTTGGAAATTTCTGAAAACTTGAGAAGGAAAGAAAGAAAGAAAATCCAGAGGCTGAGTTCCGATACCGTCTGGACGTCCATCTCCCGAACTTCTTTGTGCCAATGTGCAGGTTGTGCGCCGCACATTCTACTCCGGAGTGAGCCAGGAGCGCGTGCTGGGTCGAAACAGCTCTTTCCAGCGGCCGGGCCGAGAGCACCTTTCCACGCCGTCGTGCGTTCTTGCACGTCGCCGCTCTTATGGCCGCGCCCTACTCCACTGTGTGGATGCATCACGAACAGCCCTTGAATGTTAACGTCAGACTTTCCATCTGTTTCCAACGCTGCCTCATTGTAAACACGGCTGCACTGAGCATTCCTGTAGCACAGCCTCGCACTTATCTGTGATTTTGCATTGAGATAAATTCTGCCACACGGCCTTGCTGGGTCAAAGGCTATGCAAAATTCTAAGGTTTTTGGTACTTCTGCAGAATTCTCCCTGCAAACATCAAGCTGCGCTCCCTTCTGCGCTGTGCACGGTCCTGCCACTGTTTATACCCTCACCAGTAGATAATGCCAACGGGTAGTGGTATCACGTTTAAAACACGCCTCCATTCATAGAAAAAAACAAGATCTTTTTTGACTGATAAGGGGACTAAAAGCTTTTTCCACCTTCCTCGGCCGCCAATATTTGTTTCTTCAGTAAGTTGCATGTTCATATCCTTTCTCAGTCTTTATCGTATGTGTTTTAAACAGAGGCTTTTCTTTAATGAGAAATCTGCATTTGATCAAAGATGGACGCAGAGCCGGCAGCTCATTTATTCTTGGGAGAAGATGCTTCGTTCCTGTTCTCTGACCAATCAGATACCAGGCCGAGGATGTCGGCAAATTAATTTCAGGCCTTCCACACCAGGCCTTCCTTTTGGCGGTCGGTGCGCGTGAGGATCCTGGCCGAGGAAACCTCGTTTTAATCCCAGATGCTCAAGGGGGTGAGGCTGTCTGGAGTTAGCATTAGCCAGGGTTCAATTCCCCTCCACCTCTTCCCCGGCCACTGGAAGCTGTCCCTTTCTGAGCTCTAAGATGCAACGTTGCCGTGTGGTGTAGATGAGGTCTGGGTGGATGTGACATGGGTTGTTTTGTGCCTGGTGCTCAGCCAGTGCTCGGGAGACTTTGCCAGGACTGTCACTGGCCTCCCGCCCCGTATCCAGGAGCTCCTGACACTGCAGTTGGTCAGAGGAAGATCTTGTTGCTGCAGATTAGGCCGTGCAGTAAGTAATGGGAGAGGTGGTTTTCCAAGGTTGCTAGTGCTGGGTCCAGCCCAGCTCCTGAGGCCACGAGAGCTCAGGCAAATGAAAGGAAGCCGAGGAGGAAACGCTTGAATAACTCATTTCCAAACCGCTGGGGCCGCAGCAGTGCTGGGGCATCCGCACGCGAGTTGAACCGGGAGTTGTGAGAACGCCAGCAGTGGCCCCGGGAGGCTAAGGGTCTGTGGCACAGAGAAGGGAACCCTGAGGTCCTGCAGCAGAGGAATGGCAGGAGGGATGCTCTTGTTTGCTGCCAGCATTCTCATAGTTGCTAATATTTGTTGAGCATTAAGAGAGATGCTATCTTATCCCCCTTTTACAGATGGGGAAACTGAGGCCCAGGGAGGACAATGACTTGTCCAAGAAGGCACAGCTGGAGGGCGGGAGAGCCCAGGACTATATCTCAGTCTTGGCCCGGTCCTGTGTTAAGGGTCTCTGAGGTCTGTGCCTAGCGAGGGGCCCTCCCCCCTGCTTCAGGTCTGCCGTGTGTGCGCGGTGGGAGTCAGGAGCGACGTGGCTTCCTAGGCAGCGGGGCCCCGTCAGCCTGGAGAGGGAGGAAGGCGCGAGGCGGCTCTGAGACTGGGCAGGGTGCTGTGCGGAGTCCGACTCAGTGAGTCTGACTCAGTGAGTACGATGGGGCTGTAGCCTCTACCCGGGTGGCCTTCGGTTCTGTTTTAAGGTGAGGCCACATCAAGGGTCTCAGAGCATGTTTGAAACTACCTTTGCAGGCACTTGTCCTGGGTCTGCTGCACCATCTCGAAGGGCAGCATCGAACTCCTGTGCCTGGCAATTGAGATCCTTCTAGAATCGCCCCCACCAAGCATCCTGGTCTCATTGCCCACTCTCCTCCCTAACACCGAGTTCCAAGTGGACAAACCACATGCTGCGCTGCCTCAGGCCTGGAATGCTCTCCTCCTCTCTCTACTTTTCCACTCTTACTCTGCCTTTGAGTGCAGCCTCCTCCAGGAAGCCTTCCCCGATGCCACTGGGGAGCTTTAGGCGTTTCCATGTCTGCTTTCCCAAGACCTCATTCATGTCTTGGTGATAGCTCTAGTGACAGGGCCCTCTCTACACTAGCCAGGAGCACCTGGACCATGGCTTCTCCATTTTCCCACACACAGTGTCCAGCCCAGCGGGTGGCCTGAAATGTGCTCTGAGCTGCTCTGTCATCCCCTCTTGGCTGTGGAGAGCCCAGCCTCTCCCATGAGTGCATGCACTTGGCGTGTCCGGCTCAGAAGCAGAACCTCCTGGAAGGCTTGCCGGAGAAGACTGGGGTAGAGGCCCTGAGCTGGCGTCCTGGTTGACCCTATGGGGGCGGGGACCAGCAGGCAGGGGCGCCCACCACACTGTCCGGCTCCTCACCGCCCACCAAACACGTAACAACAGGGCTAAAGACCCACTTTCATTTCGGCAGAGCTTTTAGTCCCTGTTTACATGTTTTGTTTTTCCTTTATGGTCCCCAGTGTTGAGCCTAGCAGGGCACAGATGTCTCGGCAAATAAAAATAGGCCGATCCGGGGAGGGCTGCGTGGCCGCGGACGTTCTCATGCACTCAGCAAAACCAGGCTCCCTTGCCAAGCGCACTTCGGGAGGATGTTTGGAAAAAATGTCAAGGCATTCATTTTTCTCTCGACCTTTCTGGTTGGAGTTGCGGGGCCTAACACTGGAACTAAAAGGAGTTATAAATAAAGACGCAGCCAGCTTCCTGCACCTGGGACTGCTACCGTGGCCAGGCCTGGCCCTGTTCTCCCTACTGGCCATCGGTGGTTTCTCCGTGGAGGTCAGTGGGCACGAGGGTCTGGCTGTGGCCCCCGCCACTGTGTGCGGAAGTTAGCAATGATGTCAAGATAGCAGAGGTGTGGAGAGCAAGCCTTTCGTGCCCCCAGCTTGCCAAGGAAAGGAGAGTCCCGAGGGGGGCCGGCAGAGGACACTCCAAGGGGGAGGCCTCCAGCAAGACAGTGCCACCTGGTGACAAGTTTGAACTCTTAGAAATGTTGCTGAGTTAGGCCTGGATTTTGGAAATGTCATTTCTTTGCTGCCCTTTGGGTCTCTGGTGGCACTGACTGTCCACTGGAGGAATATGGGTGGGCCCAGAGGGCACCTGCCCGTGATGCATCCCAGCTGGCCCAGGCTGCGCTTGCTTAGCCGTGGGTCCCAGGCTCCCGGCCAGGGGCCTGGCTGGCTTCCCCAGGGTCACCACCCTTCCAGCAAAGTCACAACCAGAGTTGTGTTGAAATGGAGGCCACCCACCAAGGCCACAGCAGGGGGCTCAGGGTGAGGCCAAAGATGTATCTGCTGGGGAAGATGCCACACTCGCGCCCTGGGCTGTCCCGGACCGGAGGCTACCTAGCTGTGGAATTATTTCACACGGGATAATGAGCGGGTTCTTTTCTCTGGGACCTGGAGGAAATCTTTGGGAAGTCTGAAGGCAGCTGCGGCCCAGGGAGGTTGATTCTTGGAAGCGCTGGGTTTCCCTGCACGTTGGTCCTTTGGTGGCCCTGACTGTCTCTTGCAGGGCCCAAGGGTGCGAACCACTGGCTCAGCAGCCCACGGACAGTGGGGCCAGGCCCATCTCTGGTAGAGCTGCAAAGTGACTCTGCAATGGTGCTGCCACCTGAGGTGCCAAACTGGGACGGCTCAGGAGCCCAAGGAAGAGGCATAATTTCTGCTTTCCGTGTCCCTCAACCAGGTTGGCAGCACATACAGGGGCACCGGAGTCCTGTCTTGGCTACAAGTTGGGGTCTTAAGGAATAAGCCCAGGTCCGCGTGAGAGAAGCAGCCTGTGGTGGCTTAATATAGGCACTGCTTTGTCATATGGGGGAGAGGGTTGGTTTTGGGTTTTAAATTTTGTTTTTAATTTTATAACTATAATAAATTCACATGGAAAATTTGGAAATTATAAACAATCAGAAAGAAGCAGATAAAAAAAAATCCTTTCGTAATCCACCAGCAACACCAGTTAATATTTTGGCATATTTCCCTCCAGTCTCTCCCCCTCTTTTTGTGAATTTTTAGACATAATTAAGATAGTGTTTTCTGTACAGTTTTATAGCATGTACTTGTTAGCTTTAAAATAGACCCATCTGCGTTTCGACTTGGCCTGCAGGGAAAAGACCAGATTGCTGAGTCTCAGCTGAAGCTGTGGGAGAAGGAAATCTAAAAATACCCTCCTCGCCGGCCTCGCTCAGGCAGTGCCGTGGCCTCTCGCTCTTCCCCGGGTCAGCGCCGGCAGAACAGGCCAGGACGCAGAGTGAGCTCTGGCGGGAGCGTGGCGTTCACGCTCTGGAGCACTCGCCACGCTCTCTACAGCAAGCTCGGCGGTGCGGGAGGGCAGGGTGCGGGGGCCTGGCCCGGCCCAGCCTGGCTGCACGGCGGCCTGGAGCGTGGCTCCTTCCCACGAGCCCCTCGCGGGTCCTCCAGGGTCTTCTGCAAACAAACCCTTTGGCGGGGGCTGGAGGCGTCCTCCGTCAGAGACACACGCTGTGTCTTCACTCGAGACCCACCCTGGTTGCCAGAGGAAAACCTAAACCATGAAAACCACCTGTAGAGACTTCCAGCAAGACAGAGGGGAAGCTCCTCTCACTCTTCTTCCTGCTGAGTACAACTACAAACTCTGGACGTGAGCTACAAAACAAACAGAAGAAGACCATGAAAGGAAGAGAGGAGGAGGCAGACTGGCGAGGGGCCCCAGGTCCCCAGGAACAACGGAGTGGTGAGTTCCTCGGGTCTCCTTTCTGCCCCTTACGTCTCGGACTCGGAGCGGAAGAAGGCAGCAACTCAAGCACCAATGGGAACTGACCAAACCAAGCCTCTGCAGAGGCTTGCTCTCTCCAGCCCGGGACCAGGACGGGGCAGCCCAGCAAGACAGCAGACTTTCAGACAATACCTGCTGTATTCCAGCCAAATGCCACAGAAAAACCTGTGGCCTCACCCCCAGCCATGCCAGGGCTGAGTGGGGAGCCTGGAGTTCCACACTCACTGGGCTATAATGAGCACCCCCCGCACTGGAGGTGTCAGAGAGGGTCAAGTAGGGGGCCAGGAGCTGGGCAGTAATGAGGCCCCTCCAGCTTGGGTGTCAGAGGAGACCACATGGAGAACCTAAGCTTCCACCCATGGTCAGCAGCAACGAGGCATTCCTTCCCGTCCCCACGCGGTGTCATATTGAAGAGTCAGGACTTCACCCCACCAGAGGTAACAGGGCCCCTCCCCCCCCCAAATACAGAGGGTCAGTGGGGGCAACACAGGAAGCAATAATGAGAGTTTCCTGCTCCTCCCAGCCAGGGTGGAACTCCCACCCTCACCAGCAGTAATGAGAGCACCTGCCCCACTGAGTGGGGAACCCAGACTCCACCCCACCTGGCAGAGATGAGGCAGCACTACCCCCTTCCCCCATCCACACAAAACCAGCTGGAAGAGAAGGTTTAAATAAGATCCAGTGTCTCATACCATGTACCCCAAATGTCCAGGTTTTAATACAAAACCACTTGTCATACTAAGAACCAAGAAAATCTCAACTTGAATGAGAAAAGACCATCAACAGACACCAGCACTGACCTGACACAGATGTCAGGACAAAGGTTTTACAGCCGCTGCTATAAAAATGCTTCAACAAGCAATTGCAAATACGCTTGAAACAAGTGCCAAAGTAGAAAGTCTCAGCAAAGAAATAGAAGATATAATGAAGAACCAAATAAAAAGTCTAGAACTGTAAAATGCAGTCACCAAAATAAAAAACTCAATGGATGGGTTTCACAGCAGAACCAAGGGGACAGAGGAAAGAATATGTGAACTTGAAGACAGAAAAATAGAGATTACCTAATCAGAAGAGAGAAAAAGTAGACTGGAAAGAACAAATAGATGTTCCACCAAAAATGATATACAGATAACAGAAAAGCGCGTAAAAAGATGTTCAATATCATCGGTCACCAGGGAAATCCAAATTAAAACAAGAGATAGCACTACACCCCCATCAGATTGGCTAAAATAAAAAATGCTGGTGAGACCACGAGAATCTGGATCGCTCGGACATTGCTGGCGAGGAGGTGCAACCACTCTGGAAGACAGTTCGGCAGTTGCTTAAAATCTAAACAAAACCATCCCATGATTCAGCAGTGGCACTCCTGGGCATTCATCACAGAGAAATGTAAACCGACGAGTCACACAGACACCTGTACGCAATTGTTCACAGCAATTTAAGTCATCATGGCCCCCAGCTGGAAGCAGCCCAGGTGGTCTTCGGCAGTGGACGGATAACCAAGCTGTGTGTCCAGACCCCAGAATACTACTCAGCGATAAAAAGAAACAAACCGCTGATATTCACGGTGGCTTGGGTGGATCTCCAGTGAAAAAGCCTATGTCGAAAGGTTATGTACTGTCTGGCTCCATGTATAAAACATCCTCAAAGTGAGAAAAGTCCAGTGATGGAAACCAGATAAATGGTTGTCAGGGACTAAGGAAGGTATCCGGGCAGGAGGGCCGGCTGTGGCTCTGAAGAGCAGCGTGAAGGATGCCGATGATGATGGGAATCTTCTGTGTTTCCACTGTATCAGTAGCAGTGTGTTGGTTTTGGTTTTGTTCTATAGCTTTGCAAGGTGTTACTGTTGGGGGAAACTAAGTCACTTAGTAGATTTCTTACAGTTAGTATGTGAATCTACAATTATCTCAAAATTAAAAGGTTATTATAAAAACAATGGAACAAGGCTAGGTGCGGTGGCTCATCCCTGCAATCCCAGTACTCTGGGAGGCCAAGATGGGAGGATTGCTTGAGCTCAGGAGTTCAAGACCAGCCTGAGCAAGAGGGAGACCCCGTCTCTACTAAAAATAGAAAAATTAATGGGGTGTGGTAATGTGCGCCTGTAGTCCCAGTTACTTGGGAGGCTGAGGCAGGAGGATTGCTCGAGTCCAGGATTGCAAGGTTGCAGTGAGCTACAGTGACACCACTGCACTCTACCCAGGGCGACAGAGTGAGACCCTGCCTCAGAAACAACAACAACAAAAAAACCCCACAGTGGAACAAGAAAAAAGCCTTTGTGTGTAGCAACCCAGAAAAACGCCTGTGATAATGTGCAGCAGCAGGAGCTGACGCCGGCTTTCTCGTCTGAGGGCATGGTCACCGTGCTGCGGGGAGAGGCTGGCAGGCAGCACGCCCAGGCGGGTGTTCGTGGCGGTGCAGGTAGGGCGTGGAAATGTGTCATCTGTCTGTCTGTCTGAACACCGGTCTCCTGCCGTCCTTCCTACAGCTATTTCCTGAGTACCTACTAGGTGCGAGTAGGGACACAGCTCCCGGTTCCCCGTGGGTGACGCATGAGTAACGAGGCAGTTGCAGCATAGGATGCTGATTCTGGGCTGGGGGCAGTGCCCTGTGCTGCGGCCCAGTCATGTTGGTAGCTCACTGCAGCCTCAAACTCCTGCGCTCAAGCGATCCTCCTACCTCAGCCTCCTGGAAGCTGGGACTATGTGTGCACGTCACCACACCTGGCTAATTGTCATTATTATTATTATTATTTGTAGAAATAGGATCTTGCTGTGTTGCTCAGGCAGGTTTCGAATTCCTGGCCTCAGGTGATCTTTCTGCCTCTGCCTCCCAAAATGCTGGAATTATAGGCGTGAGCCAGCACACCTGGCCAGTTTTTCTTATCTTTAAGTTCCAATGTGCAGTATGGTTACATTATTTTTTTATGATGGTAAATTGTACTGTATATTAAAAAAAGGAAACCACATGAGCAAAGTACAGGTCCTCTGCTGGCCATTCTTGAGGGGCTCATAGGGTGCTCAAGTTCCTGGAGAGTCATTTGACAGCAGCTCTGGGTTCTAGGGTCCAACTTGCCAGGGTGGAAGAAACCTGTTTGTGGCCACTTTGCTGCTGGGGCTCTGCCCTGCACTTCTCTGACACACGTGTCCTCACCTGGGCCTGTCCTCTCGCCAAGCAATGAACCAGAAGGCCACCTCCATGCAGGGGACAGGCAGAGGCTGTCCCAGCAGCCGTGTGTTAGGCTCCACGGATACCTAACGCTCCCTCTGCTCTGGCGTTTGCAAACAGGATGCCTGGCAACAAGCAAGGCCCACCTGAGATACTCCAGGGTCTCCGCTCGGTGGAACTTCCCTTCCCACAGCAGCCAGAGCTGAGAAAGCCGAGACACAGGCACGGGGAGGGCATCCTTTTCCCCTTGGAGATAATTCTTTGGTTGCAGTAGAGGGTTTGGTTTAGTTCGTTTGCGTGCTTGTTCTTTATCTCTTTGCAGGAGTAAGAACTAGTCTCCCTAGCCTTCCTTTACCCAGGTCGACAAAGGACACAGGTGGAGCCAGGCATGGTGGCGCACCTGTAACCCCAGCCACTTGGGAGGCCGAGGCGGGAGGATCGCCTGGACCCAGGAGTTCATGACCAGCCTGGTCAATACATTGAGACCCCATCTGAAAAAAAAAAAACAGAAAAGAATAAAGCCACCTTGAGATTCTATACAGGCCACAGGCCCCAAGAACTCACCTACTGGTGCGTCTCTGCTGCAGTTTATACTTAGGGTTATGGTTTAGTTTGGGGGGACGAGGACTGGTTGAGCTAGGTTTCTGGATTTTGTGTCTAATTTTAGAAAGGACACTATTTTTAAATCAATAGTTGTCCAGCCCAGAGTATCAATCTGACCCTTTGTCCTTCAAGGACTGCATTAGGGAGGACACAGTGCTCAGGAGCCTGGCAAGGAAATGACATAGTCCCGTGTCATGCTTCCTGGGTGGTCACTGTTGTCCAAGCATTTCAAGGTCTTTTCCAGCATGGCGTCTTGGCACATCCAGTTCTGTTGGGCGGAAGGAGCACCGCTCCCATCGTCCCAGTGTGCAGCAGAGACCTGGAGGGCATTTTGGCCTTGCTCAAGGTCACAGAGGCAGCTGCAGGGGTTGGCAGATAGTGCTGTGGAATAAGGCTGCCAACTCCCCACTCCAGCCCAGAGATCGGATTACAGCTGGGGGTGGGGACGGTCACTGCAGGAGCTAAGGGAAAACCGGGCTTTACACCTTTGGAAACCTGAGAAAACCAAGGCACCGAAGCTAAGAGTGCCTCCTGCTGTCCCCAGAGGGCCTCTGGTGAGGTGGGCTGGGAGGGGCTGCCCTGCCCCTGGGTGGCCTGCAGAGCAGGTTGGCTGCTGTGCGGTGTTTGTTGTGGGCAGTTGCCATGCCACGCTCTGGCGTCTCAGCGGGAGAGGCCCAGGGACAGGTGTGGCTGAGCTCAGAGATTCCCAGCCCAGCCTGGCCTCCTGGCCTCACCTTCTCCAATTACTCTAAAGGGGCCAGATCCCGAAGCCTGGATATGTCATCATGTACGCTCCAAAATCTTGGCACCCTCTGGGTAGCAGGAGTCTGGTTGGCATTGTAGGGACCCTGGGGAAACCCACCCTCAGTAGGGGTTGTCCTTGTCCCCAAGGGGCATACCCCTTACTTGTTGCCTGGGGGATATACTTGTCCCTGGGGGGCCACTAAGCTGGGAGGCTGTGGGTGTGGTGCCAGCCACCACTGTGGCTTCTGGCCAAGCTCCTCTTGTTTTCCCAGCACTGTCACCAAGCTGTGGCCTTAAGCAACATGTGGGTGCCTGCAATTTAGGCCTTGGGGTGTTGGAACCAGCTTGGACCAGCTTGCAAGAGTCAACTGTGCACCTCTCTTCTTGACTCTGTTCAGACATGTCTCATTGGTAGCTTGAAATCGGCTACGGTGCAAGTATTTACACCATGGGAATTGGCGAGTGCTATAAGCCAGTGTTTCCCCCACCCCCTCAGAGAGCCAGTTTAGCAGCACGCTTCTGCCTTTGGGGGTCTTTTTTGCAGGGTTGATGGACTCTCAGCTGAAACTTGGCCTGGTCGCCGTGAGGCTGTCTGGTGGCAGGTGGGGTGCAGCTGAGACAAAGGGGGCCGTGAGTCTGAGGGGAGGCATTGGTGCCTGGAGGGCTGTTGGGGCTCATCTCAGCTGCACGCACTCTTTCTGTTGGAGTTCCCTGCACTCTGCCTGGAAGCCGGGCCCTCCCTCCTGAGGCCAGGCCCCCATTTCTAGGAGCACCAGCACCCTGGCCACACACCTGTGCAGCAGGACTCCCGAGGAGACGTGGGGCCTGCTTGCTCGTACCACCTGACTCACCGCCAGGTGCCCCAGGTGCCTGGACTCAGCAGAGGCCTGGCTCGGCCTGCAGAGCTCCCAGTGCAATGGGACAGCAGGTGGTCCAGGGGCCACAGGGGGTGCAGGTGAGGTGAAGGGGGTCCTGGGGACTCTGGGCTCAGAGCTGGGGCTCTCAACCCAGTCTAGGAGCCCCAGAGGGCAGGAGTCCCTGCACCTCCGTCCTCTGCATGCCCCAGCCTTTGTCCCCAGCTCAGTCATGGCTGTTCAGATCTGTCCCTGCGGTGGACTGCAAGCTCCCTGGGGGCTGCGTCCTGCCTTGGTCAGCTCCCTGTCCACAGGCCTGGGCAGGGCAAGCGTTTGCTGATGGGAGAGAGGACACAAACCAGGGTGTGAGTCCATGCTCCTGGGCTACCCAGGGCGATGGGGCGTCACAGCCCGGCCCAGCCACTCACTGACCTCTGCGTGCCCTGTATGCACCCCTCAGCTTCAGTCCCCTCCACCCACAGATGGGAAGATGTAAGAGAATAGAAAACACAAGTAAAGTTCTTGGCCTCCTGCCTGGCACATAGCCATGCTTAGTAAGCAGTGACAACCAGTATTATCAATGAAGATGTCATTTGTGGTCTGTTTGAGTTCTTAATTTGCCCAAATAGCCACAAAACAACACTCTGGCTTGACAAGGGACAGTCTGCAGGTCAACATCCCAGCAGGCGCCAGGTGGCCACCTGTGCTCCTGGCTGTGGCTTGTGCCTTTCTCTGTAGACTGAGCTGTCACTCTCCTCAGACAGGCGTGTGCACACACAGGCACACTCACTGCTTCCGCCTGTGTGTGTGTGCACAGTGCACAAGCAAACCTGCAGGCACACACCGTGCACACGCGTGCACACTGTGCACACACGCCGCTCACTGTGATTGCCTCTGCCGCAGGGCTTTAATAGCCGTATAAGGTTTCATGGTTCCTTTTTCATTCTTTAAGTGAACTCTGTTGAGAAATAGCGTACATATGCAGAAGCGTGCACACGGTACAATGTGATATATTTTCATAGTGAGTACCTCCCTGCGGCGAGCCCCAGACCCAGAAACAAGACGTTTCCAGCCCACCGCGCCCCCTTCCCGCTGGCCACGCAGGGAGGGGAGTCCGTCTCTGGCTTTCGAGCCCTCGGGGCAGTGGTGTCCGTTCCTTTGCTTCATACGAATGAAGCCGCGCAGGGAGGACACTTTTGCGTCTGGCTCTGGTCAGCCCGGAGGTGTGAGGGTCTCCGTGTGGCTGCGTGGAGGCGTGGGTGTCACTCATTGCTGCGCAGTGTTCTGCCGTTTCTCTAGGTACTGATCCGGGCCTCTGGCGCCATGGAATGGTGCTCTGGAATGTTCTGTGGTACACGAGACGCATTTCCATTGGGTGTGTAGCTGGCACTGGGATCCTATGACGTTCTTCTTTGTCGTTGTCCCGTGAGAGAGGACTGTTGTCCCGTGAGAGGGGACTGTTGTCCTGAGGCAGCGTGAGGAGGAGGCGGCCTTTTTATTGTTCTCCCCATGTCTGGCCTCGTGCCCGGCACTTCGCACACTTTACCCATTTAATCTTTAAGCAGTAGTTCTGCTGTTGGTGACCTTTCCCCTGTTTTATGAAAGAGGAAACTGAGGCATAAAAAGTGAAGTGACGGCAAGTACTGGAGACGCTGGGGTGCTTGCCAGCTTTGTCTGTCACGCTCTTGTCTTGGTGGCCAGCACGCTTTGCCCCGCCCTTCCGGTGCCCTCCCGTCCCCGCGCCAGTTGGGAAACGGGCCTGGGGTGCTTGGCAGCGAGGCCAGCTGGGAACAGGGCCGGGCGGTCGGGGGAGGGCCCTGTTCCCAAGGCAGGTCTGGCAGCACCCAGGCCTGTGCTCTGGGTCCTGTCCCCTCCACACACACTCGACCTGCGCGAGGCTCCTTCCAGCCCCGTCAGCGCCTGTCCCGTGAGCAGGGCCCCAGCCGGGAGCGGCTGTCCTCCCTCGGCCCAGAGGCCGCTGCTCGGGCTTGCCTGGCCGTGAGACCGTGCGGGGCAGGCGGCTGGGAGGCCCAGGCTTTTGCAAGTATTGGGATTTTTTTCCTTTCCCTAGTTTGGGATTGGGCTTTTGAGGTTGTGCAAATGTAGGGATGAGGCCTTTCACTCGTTCAGTTGTCTCTGTCGGGCTGAGTTGCCCAGCGGCCCTTCGGGACAGTCCCCAGACCAGCTGTCTGTTTCGCGCACTGCAGCAGGGCCTGTCTCTGTCGCCCTGGGCCGGGTGACGCTGAGCTCTCTCTCGGAAAGTCTGAGGGCAGAGAGGGGAGCGGCCTTTCCAAAGCAGATGGAAAAGGCAAACGGGAATGGTGGGCAGGGCTGCCAGGAAACGCGCCCTTCGTCCCTGCAGACTCGCTCCCTCGCAGGTCTTTGCTGAGCGGCTTCATGCGCTCTGTGTCCCGAGCGGGCGCTGAGGGTGCCGTGGCGACCAGGACAGACATGTGCACCCTCACGGAGCACACAGTCCCGAGGGGAGACAGGCGTCCTCCAGCTGCACAGGCGCAGATGTGTAGGTGCCGCGGAGAGACCAGGGGAGCACGGGCGGGTTGGAGGAATGGCGCTAACTGCAGGTTTCATCTGTTCTTTCTTTTGCATGATTTTTGGGGTGTAACATACAGTAAAGAACATTCATATTCTTAAGTGTGCAGTTTGGTGACTTTTTGCACATGCACTCACCTGTGTGACCACCACCCACAACAAGAGCGGAACATTCCAGCACTGCGGGTTTCCCTGAGCCCCTTCCCAGTGACCCACCCCAGGCAGCCGCTCGCCTTACAGCCCCTGGACCAGCTTTGCCCCTTCCTCTACTCCTCACAGCAAGTGAGGTCTTTTCCCCGGGAAAAACTGTGACTGTTAATTGGGATTTAAAACTTAGTGCTAACAGGCGACCTGACCAAGTCCCTCCCTGACTGAAATCCCTTTGGTGGCTTCCAGGGTAACTCTCAATGTTAGGTCTAAATTCCTGACACAGCGCTGGCCTAAGCTCACTGGCACTTACCCTTCGGGTCTCGGGTGAGCTGTCACTCTGCCCAGGATGCTGCTGGGGGAGAGCCCTCCTCTGTCCCCGCGACACCCCACGGCGACTCTCTTAGCCCTTCTCTGGAGCCCTGGCTGCTGCGCCTGGGCTCACCGTCTCCCCCGGTGCCACGGCCCCGTGCACACCTGCACGGACTCTGAAACCTGGGAGATCCCATTTACTTGAGACTCAGGTCCGAGTTGATGTTTGACACCTGGAAACAAAGAGCCACCCCCCACAGCCTCCAGGGAACAGGTATCCGGGGAGCCGGCGCACTGCCCGGTGGCACCACCCGTGAACGCACCAGGCTCAGGCTCAGCCCCAGCGTCTGGTGCGTGGGAGCTCGCCCGTGGGCACACCTGGCATGGCACAGGTGACACAATGCCCTGGTGCCGGCCCTCCTGTTGCCTCTGTTGGTTACATCTCCCATCAGACGTGTGTCGTCTGCATGCACACGTGTGAAACCCGAAAGACAAGCAGATGAGACCCGCCTGCCAGAGTATTTGTTGCTGCGCAGAACAGAACGTCGTTTTTGACATATGGCGCTCAACACGCAGCTACAGCAAACAAGCATGCAGGCGAGGGTACAGGTTTGCTGGAGAGTGGGAGCCGGGCACGTCACCAGCAGCAGGCTCGTCCCCATGCGGAGGCGCTCTTGGGAGTCACGCGCTGACCCAGAGCAGGGCCCCCAGGGAGGGCGCTCAGCACAGAGCCTGGGTCGGGACGGCTGTGCGCTCGGCAGGGCTTTGCTGTTCGTGAGGCGTCGTGTGCAGCAGCCGTGGGTGCTCGGGCTGCGGAGCGTCAGACCCGAGGACGTGCTCCCGGGGCCCCGAGCTCACAGGGACCCAGCCCAGTAGGTGTGCTGTCCCAAGGGCGCAACCGAAGTCCTGAGGTTGTCAGAGCCGAGGGAGGGGAATGGTCACATCCCACAGGGCACCTGGAACAGCCCCGCAGGAGGCAGCATCTGGGTTGTGGGCCAGAGGAGGGACGTGGAGGGACAGAGCAGGAGGCAGTGGGGCCAGGCAGAGGGAGCGTGTGGGCAGACGCGCAGAGGTGGACAGGGGCTGTCATCTTGAAGCACTAAGAATGGCTTCCCGGGTGTCACCTGCCAAGGTCATAGCGTCTTCTCAAGGCCTCCGTCCCTTCCTGGTCTGTGATGTCTTGGGCTCCAGGGTCTTTCCTGGCTGCTGTCTTTCCCCTCGCTCCCCAGTGGACCTGGGGCTGTGGCCCTAAACCCGGCCATGTGACACCCCCCCCCCCCTCACTCCAGCAGCCCTGCACTTGAGCTCAGATGCTGCTGTCAGTGACAGTGTGACCTCCCCCAGCCATCTCAGTTGTCTCACACCTGGCAGCTTCGAAGCAGAGCCCTTTGGAAGTTTAAGCAGAAGCCACATATTTGCAGAGCCTTAAAGTATCTCCTACCCCAGATGTTTAGCAACTACAAAGGGAGAAATGGGAAGTTTTCAGTGGAGAATCCTGGTGGCCACAGCCTGGCCAAGCGATCAAGGTTAATGTCACCAGGGATAAGACATCCTGGGCTCCTGCCGTCGTGCTGAGAAAGGCGCCTCACCTTCTGCCTGGTGTCCCTCCCAGTAACGCACCCTCAGCCTGGTGAGGAGAGAGCAGATGCGACCGAACTGCATGCAGGGTTGGGGTTTCAGCTGGATTCGGGGGGGGACACAGTTCGGTCCCTAATGTGCCCCTCCTTTCGAGAAGCCCTATGCCTACTGCCGAAGCACCTGTTCCTCTCTGTGTGCGGCCCATTTGTTGTCCCCCCTGGGCCGTGTTGGCCCCTGATGGGCTGTGACAGTGCCCTGGGCCCGCTTTGTACTGCCTCGCACGGCTCTCAGGGCAGCAACCTCGGGCTTGCTCTTGGCTCTGTCTCGGAGCGGAGATCTCAGTCGGCCCGTGCGCGATGGGCCGGCTGTCCCCAGGTCCCCGGCCCTTTGTCCACTCTGCAGAGCCTCCCCCGCACCAGCCTCCCTAGACCCACCGCCCCAGTCTGTCCTCTGCACCGTCTGTCACCATCTCAAACTTGAGTCCCATTCCTCCGCACCTGGCCCCCAAAGACGTCACGCGTGTGGTGGAGTGAGTGAAATTCACCCAGAAAGGAAAAGTCGGCCGCTTGGGTGCGCGAGCGAGCAGGGGTGTGAGGCATCCGGGCGGCAGAGCCAGGGCCGGGCAAGCACGGTGGCCTTGCCAGGCTGAGGGCCCCGGGTTGCCTGCTGGCCCACTGACAGGGTGGCAGCCCTTGGGGTCTGCTGGGACGCGCGCAAGTCAGTGGATGATGAAACTAAGGTGTGAGCCAAAAGAAAACGGGGTCCCCACTGGACCGGTCACTTCCACATTGTCCAGAGCACTCGGACCTGGTTTTCTTAATCACTTTGTTCTCTGCACACCCAGGTTTTTGATTATTAGCTGCTGAGGATGACTTCATGTGGCGACTTTACTGCCTAAGGGAGCACACAC
>CAUYPO010087136.1:0-12433 GCA_963574435.1 Cheirogaleus major | reverse complement strand
ATTTTCCTCATTAAATGGAGTGATCATTTGCTACTATAAATCTTAGTGAGAAAAGCTTGACTCAAACCATTATAGAGAAAAATCACAGTGCAATATATTTTATTACCTATTTCCAGATTCTTCTCTTTATTTCTCATGTTACGATGTTATCTAATCTATCCTTTGAGGCTAAATCAATCCCAGTAACAACAGAAGTCTGTTCTGCTGTGTGTGTGTGTGTGCATATGTGTGTGTGTGTGTATATATATAATATATATATATTTTATATATATAATATAGTCTCTGTATGCTGTGAAAAACTCCCTTGGCATGTGTGAATTAGCATGTATCAAATAACTTAAATCGAAAATAGGTCATCTAAAAATTCAAAGAGGTGATATCTCAGTATAGACTCATTTTTTCGGATGGAATTGGAGCTAGTAGAATAGTTAAGATTTTGGTAGGCAGAGAAAAATAGAAGTTGCAGCAATACAGCTGTCGAGGAAACTATAAACTTAAGCAGAAGTTGAAAAGATCAAAAGAGAGACCACCAGGATGCTGAATTTCACAAAATTTGGGGACCATCTTGGTCATCTCCAAAACCTGAAGTTTTCTATATGTCATATGAGTTTCCTCTTTTATAATTTTGTATCAGACAGAGACAATCTGAAGAACCAGGTCCATAGGTTGCAGGAAATAATACTTAACTACCTCTAAGGAGCTTTTAAGCAGTATAAAATGTTATTTTGAAATTATTTTCTAAAACATATGCTATCAGCAATTTAGAAATGCTCTGATTTATCGTGAACATTCTTCCAGTGAATGAAGAGACATATATTTTCAGGAAAGTCTTAATATTTGTACAGTTTTTATCAGAAATGATGCAACTCCATCTCTATATATTATGGTGAAAGAGAATAACCTCTAGAAGATGCATTATTTATGGTCATCTACACCACAATACCTAGTTGTGCCACACACATTCAGATTAAGTGAATAAACTGACTTAATCATTGTAATTTCTTATACATTCCCATAGTTGCTTATAGGGCATTGATAGTCTTCATTTGAGCATTTAGGATCTATTTTAACTTGATGGCAATTTATATTGTTCTGTGTATTGTGGTGTAAAAACTCAAATGTGTATTTTGAAGTAGAGCAAACATGGAGTCAAAGCTGCTTCTAGCTATTTTTCTAATGTGTACAGTAAAATTGGGCAGATACTTAGGCTAGAAACTTTACATTTAGTAACAAATGACTTCATTGCTTGGGCAAACTATTACACAGGAATCTCATAAAGGGGGTGTCTTAATTAGTCAAAAATGTAGGCATAGATTAAAATCTCAAGTCTTCTTCCATTAGTTTGTTTGAAGAGCTAATCTGCTTGAAGAAGCAGCAATTAAAAAGCTTTCATTTTGAGTGTATATTAAATAAATCAAATATGATGATGCTGTAAACATTCATTATAGATTTATTTTGATATTTCTTCTGCATAAATTACAGATATATGCATAATCTTATCTTTAAAGATCTAATAGCATTTGATGATCAGGACACACAACCGTGTATTACTTACAAGTGATGTTATTCAACTAATAAAACGAGTGTTTCATTGCCTGATTTATAAATAAACCAAAAAGAATCATTAGCAAATCTATTATTTATTTTTTGCCCATAAACATCTTAAGTTTTTTTAAAGCTTTATTACATTTAGAATTTATATTACTAAATTTTTGTTTCCATTAGTAACATAATTTTCCATCAGTAAGGCAATATTTAAAATATTTTAGATTGCATGAGAGACTGATTTTATTTTCTTTTTCTTAACTACGACCATCTTTATTCAAACTGCCAAAGAGTACGCTTTGGGTGTTCCAACTCAAAACCAGTAGTTACTTGAACAATCTTGGCATGTGATCTAAATTCAAAACAAAGGGCAGATGCAACATATCTTACTGGCACCTTTCTAATCATATGGACAGGAAAGTCTGCTGACACCATGCAGTGTAAAGATGACGCCTCACAGTAAGAAAGACTTTAGATTCTGCCTCTTCTCTATTGTTTCATGTGGCAGAATAAGGATGTGGTACTTAGATCCAACATGACTATACTGTAGCTATTAAGCAGGAAAAAGGTGATAAAAAATTCCATAGATGTATGGAATTTACAGTGACCTGATATTATGGAGTTATTGAAACAACCCTAGACTGCCTACCTTTCGGCTTTTGTTTTAGTAAATACCTAATCACTTTACTGCTGAAGCCAGTACTAGTGATAGGATTCTATTATTTGCAGATGATGCAGCCTAACTGATGTATACTTGTTAATAGTATATACATATTTAACCATTTCAGGTTATTTTTCTCTTCATAATTATCTATTTAAAGATTTTTGCAAAATTTTAAATACAGTGGAAGTTATTATTAGACATGGAAGCACGAATAGGCACATTACTGAATGACTTCTCTCTGTCCTCAATAGGTAGCAGCAATCCTATTCTCATCATAATAATCATGGTCAATAACTCATTACTCATGAGCATGGTAACTTTTTTCTTTGACCCCTGCTTTACTGGTATGAGGAGCTCAAAATGACTGGGAAATGGCTTTCAATTTAAGTTTGATAGTTCAGTGTAGCCACTTGCTATTTCAGAACCCTGTCTTTACCACTGATAATACCAAGTCAAGTTCTCTTAAATCAGAATACAAGCATATTTTTCTATGATCAGTTATGGCTCACAGTGGAAGCCAATATTGGACTTTTCACTGATGCTGGTGCTCCCCTCACGGATGCATTATTTACTGTTTTGGTGAAAGGAGGGTCCTCAGGCTCTCCTAGAAATAGTGTATTGGGTTATCTAGTCTTATCTAATAAATCTGTTCCAGCATACCTATATATCTCTCTGAACCTATCCCTGGATGCTATGTCAGAGTGGCTGAATGTCTACTTTATTTACTGCAGGCCATTATAGTACGAGATATTCCTGCCAGGATGTTAAATACCGGAAATGGGAAAGGGCTCCACTATCATGAAACTTACATATCCAGGCCTGTATTTCATCCTATGGCCCACCACATTGAAAATCACTCCCCTTGCATGTTACTCAAGTATCTTCCAGTCCTTATTAGCCAGTTAATGCAGTTCCTTTTATAATTAGTCTCTTACCTTTTGGATCAGGCAAAATACTTCTTCAGTTATTCTATGCTGAAATTTGGCCTTAATTTATAATCCAGAAGCCATTAGAAGTGGTGGTTTCAGATCTTGAATAGGGCAACTATTATCTTGCAAGATTCATGTGACATCTTTGCATGATCTCAGTTAAGAAGAGGCCACTATCATATAGAAAGGGGAGGCAACAACTTTTTTAAGTTCAGAAACCCCAGGGAAATCTGGGGTTTCAAATTTCTCAAGTACATCAATACAAGTAACCTTGTCCATGATGTCGGGGTCCTACTCTATCCACGACGTTGCCCTACCTCTATCATAAGAGACTTGCAGTGCTCTTTATTAAGCCTTATGTGTAGCATTTCTACTCTTACACTCAGGGCTTGAACATAAATCACAGCACAGACTTGACTTTGGATGCAGGAGATCAGGGTCTCCTTACAATGTGATAGAGGCGTTTAGACTTGCATACCATTTTTAAGTCAAAAGTTGGCTGGCCTGAGCTCATCATTTTCTTTCATGAAGGCTTCAATGGTACTTAATAACAAATAACCAACTACATCTTCCTTGTGATTACCATTACTCTCGTATCTCTTAATAACTAGAGATGTTGCATAAGCCACGAATCCCTTTCCATGCCTGTTATATCCCAACTCATCACATGTGAGAGTTGAAGTAATTGTTATGCAACAGCCTACCCAGGGTGATCACCACCCACCCTACTAATCATAGCCTTATTGCCATTAGGATCCTAAGTGATTCAGCTGCCAAATCGTATCTTGATAAACTGCCTCCCAAATCTACTGCTGTTAATCTCTGTCCTAGTTTGGATTTTGATAAAAGATAGATCTTGGGAAAGGTTTTAATGCAAGTAGTTTTAAAGGGATATAACTCTAAAAAAGAAAGATTATGTGGAAGGGAAAGGAGAACAGGAAAGGAAAGGCAGGTAACAAAGGGTGTTTTATTATCCAATTTTCATCATAGGCAACATGAGTTTAACCCACTGAAGAATTCAAAGACAAAGAACATGAACTTCAGGATAACTCAATCACGAATCAAAGTCTGCTCTTTAGGGCTAATATTTTTCTCTAACTTTAAGCATACCATGTACACAGGCAAAGAGAGCTCCAGAAACCAAAAAAAAAACGAAAAGAAAAGAAAACAAACAAAAAATAAACAAACAAAAAACCTTTCAGGAAGAATGTTATACATGCTGGTAGTTGAAAGTGTGTCAGAGTGCACTGAAATGTCAAAGAACAAAGGGGAATGGGGAACAAAGGGGCACCATCAGCATTTGTTATAATTTCATTTTATTGGAATATTTTTAAGTATTCTTCTATTTCTTTGTCATTTTATTTGTTTTCTCATTCTATACATTATATTCCCTGTTGAGACTTTCATGGGGTCTATTCTCTCCTATGCTCTTATAATTTAATCTTTATTGCGGAAGTAATTTTTTTTTCTTTTTTTCCCTAAATTCCTCCAATTTCTGCTTAACATCCTATGTTTTCTGGTTACCACCTCTTGTTTTTTGCCTACCTAAGTTCCTGTAGTTGCTTTGGGTTGTTTCATCAGAATTTCAATAGCTTCATTAATTTTTCAAATGTTTGTTGGATTGTTTTGGCACAATAGTTTTATATTTGGGGATAAATTTTGTGGGCTTGAGAATATTTGATGTGTACTTTTTAAAAATATTTCTTCATATAATTTTTTATGCATGCTGCAATGATATTTTAGATTATTAGTACTCAAATAAGTTGGAATTTTTGGTCCAGTTATTAAGAGAAAGATCTCATAATTTTCTGTTTTGTTCTGCCACATAGATCCCCCTAAGCTTCACTGAGTTATTGTTGACAAATAAAAAGATATATCTTTAAGTTGTACAATGTGATGTTTCAAAAGACATATTACAGTGTGAAATGATTGCCACATGAAACTGATTAACATATCCATCACCTATATGTCTACTTGTGTGTGTGTGTGTGTGTGTGTATGTGTGTGGTGAGAACATATGGGAACTACTCTCAACAAATTTCAAACATACAATACAGTATTATTAACTGTAGTCATCATGTTGTACATTAGAACTCCAAAATTTATTCATTCTATGTAAACGAAACTTTCTACCCTTTGACCAACATCTTACATTTCCCTCTACCCCCATGCCTCACCTCTAGGCCCTGGTAACTACAATTTTCTGCTTTTAATGAGTTCAACTCTTTTAAATTGCACATATAAGTGAGATTACGCATCATTTTTCATTCTGTGCCTGGCTTATTTCACTTAGTATTATGCATTTCAAGTTCATCCAGTTGTCACAAATGACAAGATTTAGTTTTCTAAGGGTTAATAATATCCTTTTGTATGTGTGTATATGTAAGCATATTTTTAAATCTATTCATTCAATGATGGACACAGGTTAATTCCATATCTTAGCTATTGTGAATACTGTCATGATGAACATGGGAGCAAAGATGTTTCTTTGAGATACTTGTATCATTTCCTTTGGATATGTACCTAGAAGTGGAATTGATGGATTATATGGTAGTTCTATTTTCAATTAAATTTAAAAATTTAATTTAATTAATATATAATTAATGTGGTAGTTTCATTTTTAATTTTTTAAAGAACCTCCATACTGATTTTTATAATGGCTATATCAATTCACATTTCCACCACAGTGGAGCCAGGGTCCTTTTAATCTACATCCTTACCAATTCTTGTTATCTTTTGCCTTATAGAGTTTTCTTATAGTCTTTTAGGGGTTTCCCTGTATGTGATCAGTTGCCTTTTTTCATGCTACTTTCAAACTTCTCTCTTTGCCTTTTACTTTGAGAATTTGATTATAATATGTCTTGATGAAGATCTCTTCATGTTTAAAATTTTGGGGGTTCTTTGGGCTTCATGATCTAGGTATGCATTTCCCTCTCCAGATTTGGGAAGTTTTATGTCATCGTTTCTTTAAGTAAGCTTTCTTCACTTTTCATTTTCTCAGGTCTTTTTGGAACCTTCATAATGGGTATACTGTTTCACTTAATGGTATCCCATAAGTCCATAGGCTTTCTTCATTCTTTTTCATACTTTATTCTTTCTGTTCTTCTGAGTAATTTCAAATGACCTGTCTTAAAGATCACTTATTCTTCTGCTGTTGAAGCTCTCTATTGAATTTTTTATTCTGGTCATTGTGTTCTCTAGCTTCAAAATTTTTGTTTTGTTCTTTTTTATGGTTTCTATCTCTTTGTTGAACTTTGAAGTTTGCTCATGTATTGATTTTCTGATACAGTTTAGATTTCTTTCTGTGTTTTCCTGTAGCTCACTGAGCTTCTTTAAGACAATTATTTTGAATTCTTTGTTAGGCAGTTAATAGACTACCATTTCTTTACAGTCAAGTACAAGTGCTTTATATTTTTTCTTTTGTGGTGTCATGTTCCCCTAATTATTTGTGATCTTCATGGCCTGTGTTGGTGTCTACACATTTGAAGAATTTGAGAAATAGGCGCTCTTTCTAGTCTTCAAAACTAGCTTTCCTAGGGAAAGCCCTTCACCACTCAGTTTGAATAGGGATTCTAAGCAGCTGGCAGGTGGAGTCCAAAGTCCGGCTTGCTGCTGGGGTCCTCAGGCAGTCTTACCTAGTTCCTGGGTCAGTAGAAACACCTGGTACCTGGATTCATGGTGGCTGGGCTGGTACATGGGTACATGGAGGCAGGCCTGAACATGTGTGTACTATGTAGGCTGGTACCTGAGTTTGTAAGTACATGCCTACATCCAGGATCTGAAGTATGGGTCCACAGGGATTTACCTAATGCTGGGTGGTTCTGGAGCTTGGGGCTTCAGGGCCTGGCCTGGATGGGGTATGGGCCTATCTGGCATTGCAGTGGGCTTATAAACTGGGTCTGTCATATAATTTCAATTAATTAATATGTTAGTTGAGAGATTATTTTATTTTATTATTTTTGCCATTCACCTTATTTTTCAATATGGCTTTTAGGAAGATAAGTAGGTGGATTCAGATCCAGAATCTGTATCAATCTAAAAACTCTTTTATTTTTCTATTTTAATAAATTTATTTTTAATTTTAAAAATTTATATTTAATAGCTCAAATTTTTTTTCAGATTCTTGTCTTGACTCTTAATTTTTAAAAACTGTTTTTTATTTGTAGGTAATTGTAGATTCACATTTAGTTGTGAGAAATAATACAGAGAGATCCTGTCTGCACTTCACCCAGTTCCCCCAAATGGTAATATCTTACATAGCTTTAAAGTAATATCATACTCACTATATAGCACAAAAGTATATTAATAAAATCCATCAATTTTATTCAGACTTAACTCATTTTATACATACTTCTGTGCTTGTATATTTAGTTCTATGTGATTTTATCACATGTAAATTTGTGCAACCAGTGCCACAGTCAACACACAGAATAGTTTCACCACAGGGATCCATAGTGCTATGCATTTTAGCCATAGCCACCTCCCTCCATCTCCCCTCCCCAACCCCAGAAGCAACAAATTTGTTCTCCAAGTCTATAATTTTGTCACATGAATGGAATGATACAGTATGTAACCTTTGAGATTCGTTTTTATCTCTAAGTAAAATTAAATTGAGATCCATTCAAATTGTAGTGTATATTGGTAGCTGTTCCTTTTTAATGCTGAGTGGCATTCCAAGGTATGGATATAATGCAATTTGTTAAATCATTAATTTTATTCATTATATATTGAAGTATTAGAAGCATATTTATTTTGGGTCAATTTCATATTATAATGTTATTTTGTTATTGGAATAGAAATTACCTACTTTATTCTATCTTCTAAACTCTTTCTCAGAGGAGATTACTAACTCATTACATTTTCAAACTTTGGCCTTGAACTTATTTTTTAAAGTGTTGGTTGCCATGAGATACTGACGTGCTTTGGGTTTTGGAAGTGTCCTTACACGGTAGTTTTGGTAGTTTCATATTTATCATGTCTAATCCTATTAGATTTAAGGTTTTCATACTATGTTGATAAATGTTTATTTTATACAAATGTGTTGTGAGATCCCAGGTTTAGATTTCTTTCAGATTTTTTTAAATCTATAACTGTATGTAAGCAGAGAGAAAACACTTGTTATTTTCTAAAGCAAGTGCACAGAACATTTCTAGTCTAAGTTTCATAGAGAGGGAAAATCTGTGTGTCCCCAATTTGATAGCTAGGTTATGAAGTTGCAGCTCTTACACACATATGGAAGGAAACTCTGTATTGAAGATTAGAGAAAACAGATCCTAAAAATCAACATGGATTCTCTTAAACTTATTTTCTATTAAAGGGATACCTTTTGTGTATAAATAGCTATACACAACATAAGCAGTTAGTGCTCTCAGTAAAATGTAGACAAAGAACTATATAATATTGGAGATAGGGACACACGTAAAGGAAAACATTATGTCTGCACTTACTGTGTCAGTGTGAGAGATGTGGATTTCTGCTTGACATTTTATTTCATTATTCCTAATATTTACCTCCCAAACATACCCCCAGTAGTATGAAGTAATCGCTGATTTTCCTCAAAACAGAGGTCGAAAACAGCACTGCTTTACTAAGCTGAACAATTTATCATTTACTGTATGTGAACATCTTCTTATTTGATTATTTTGCTAGAGATCACAGCATGAACAAAATAGAGATGGGGCTTATTTTTGGAAATTGAAGTTGAGATCAGATTATAAGAAGATCTGATCCTAAAGAGCAAGGGTTTAATTCTTAGGCAATAGGGCATCATTGATTAATTTTTGAGCCAAGGATTAATGTGATCTAATTATACTTCTGGAATAAGGCTTAGGAAGAACTGTAGAATTGATTAGAAAGAAAATGGAAACTAAAAAGCTTGTTAGCAGTTGTTTAATATAATCCTAAATATAAAATATATAGTTCTGATGAGAAGCAGTTTAATATGAACACAAAATACAAGTTAAAATTACATCAAATATATTTCAACTAAATGATACATACAATATATGACTTATCCAACAATGCATGAGCATTTGGTTTAATGCAATTTTCTGTGGTTAATCTTCTCTAAATATCTTCTAATCTCAATCCATTGGCTTTCCTCTGACTATTACAACTGTGAAAACACTTGAAGTGATAATTATTTCATTGACTAGTTTAAGCTTGAACTGTCTAAAATAATATCTTATGATGATTATAGTGTCCTTAGAGTACTTTTCTAAAAGTGAAATCTTATTTTCTTTAACTTATGAGAATACTGCAATGTTGATACAAAAATAGTTCCTCTGTTCATCTGAAATTGCCCATAGTCATTTCTGAAAATGAACATATAATGGAATGGCTGCCAACTTAAATGAACTTAGGAAGAATTTGTGACTCAATAAATAAAAAAAATAAGTTATCAGAGTATTCAAAGATATGAAAACTCTTTTTAAGATTTTGTGAAATGAAGAAATTCTGTAGCTAAGTATCTCTGCATGAAAAAAATATATATATTTAATTTGACTGAATTAAGAAACTCAGTTACCAAATAGTTAAAGACAGTCAACAAATTATTTGTCCATAAAACTCTAAGTATAAATTAATAAATTCTTATTTTAATCAGAAATCTTTCCATAATAATGTGCTTTCACTCAGTCAGAAAATGTTCTCAGGCTTTCATGACCATGTTATTTCTCTGATTTCTCTTTTATTTTTCCTTTCCACACAGAAATCACATTACCCTCCTTGGTCAGAATATGTTCTCATACAAAGTAGAAAATGTTTCAGTTTCATACCCATAACAATTATTTTGCTTAATGATACATTTGATTACAGTTATGTTAAGGCTACTTTATTTATAAGAGGCGATACTTGAATTGCTTAAATAAGTGACACCAATCAAATTTAATTTGTTTTTGTCAATATTCCTTGCTATCACAGCTCTCAGTATTTCAGTATTTTATTTTACCTGTTATACAGAGTAATAACCAGCCATTTATTCTATCATGGAATCCTTGTCTTCAAAGATTGAAACATATCTGCTATTAGTGTCAATTACTGGGAGAAAAACTAATCTGATATCTATAATATATAGATATAGCAATATAATCTATATTGCTAAAAGATGTCCAGAGTAGAGAAATAGTTCAATAAACATTTCACTATTTCTGATAGGTATCAGAGAGCATAAAATCCTGAATAAGAATATGGTGAGACCTCTGAAAAAATTATCTTAATTGAGGAATGACATCATTCTTTCCTGATTTTCCTTCCACTTATAAAGAAATAACATATTGTATATATTTGCCAGATGCTTCAAGCTTCATCAAATGTGTCATCTTTGTTAATGAGGAAAAGGGATAAAAGTGACCAGAGTGGAAGCCTGAAAATAAAAGTAGCAGATGGAGAAAAGTCATAACATGTATAACATTATAGATCAAGTTAAGAAAATTCATAAAAGACAGCACAATCCATGGGTGAAAGCGTAGACTATAAAGATCAGAGTACATTATGAGAGAAGGTAAATTTTAAGGAAAGAATAGGTTTCCATAATGTCTTTTCCACCTGATTCTTGGGTCTACTTAGTAATGGTATAGCTGTGCATACATCAATTGCAGAGGGAAGTGGTTAATTATAAACATACAGTACATGTAGTATATTCTAATGCTGTACGTCCATGTCTCAGCATTAAAAATAGGGATGTGTTCTTGCAGGGAAGAAATTAAAAATGGGGACAGAGGAAGTACAAGTGAAAAATACATCTCAACATACTTCTTTTCTTTTATGTGTTTTTGAAACACTTTGTCCAGGGTCTGGCATCCCATAGGTGTTTATAAATTATTTGTCAAATCAATGAAAGTCTCATACCTAAATTTTCTGTTGAGCCTCCTAGTGATAATTGCTTGAAAGCTGCAGTAAAATTACATAAAATATACTAGAATCAGAGAAAGTTCATATTTTTTTTTTTCAGAATTTAACCTGGTTCACTGCTATAAAACTGCCCATTAGGGTAATTTTCTTAACAATTATTGCAGCTCGGGCTTTATAACACCCTTTACAACTCCTGTCAATAGAAATTTTTTTTCTATTTGTCAATTATTGAGTTTCCATCCATAGCTTTTATTATATTTATTCAATCTATCTTTATTTATTAATAACATTTAGTTTTTCCATAAATCACATATTAGTTATTTGGTCAACATATTTTAAGAATGTAATTTATATTAATTAATTATGCTGAAATCAGCATGGGTATATTTCTGCATAATGATAGGATGATTTGATCAACTTACCCTTACTTTTTTATAGAAATGAATTATTTTCCAGGAATATCTGACAAAAATTTTTCTAGCATAGTCCTTTAATACACACTAAAATGTTATCATTTAAGTAGATTATTCAAATTCAAGCCAATATCATCCATGTGTAGGCATTATCTCTTACTTTATTTCTTAAATTTGATGCCAAAGAATCATTTTCATCCCAAAAGCTTCTTTTTTTTTTTGCCACAGGAATGCCATTCACTAATGTCTTTTCAAAACAGCACAACTTGTTGAGTGTGCATATATATGTGCATATATAATATACACGCTTACAAATTGTGCTTGTGAGATATATATATAGTACAATATATATGTAGTGCTGATTATTTAATGTATTCATGAAGCTTTGTAGCCAGTGAATAATTACTTGTATAAACTGACCTTAGTGGCTACCATAAAACAGTCTAATTATTCCATTCTAAAAGTGGCCGTAATTAATGTAATCTCCAAAGCCATAAGATATTAATATTTCAGGTTGCAGATTGTCTGTAACATTTGTTGCACAAGATGGTAGTTTAATGTGCAGTCTGTGCTATAATTCACTGTTAATCTTTCAATACTGAACCTTTAAAGCGCCAGCTCTTAATATATTGCTACCATAGTATCATAGGTTTGAACTCAACTCCAGATGAAAACGAGCAATTAAATATGCAGCCAAACTGAAACATTAGAAAAAATGCTATCCTTAAAAATGAATGTTAATAACTGTTACATTTTCTAAGCAGGAAATTTAAGCACTGGCTAAGTCAGGGATGGGGAACCTGGAGCCTTAAAGGTACATATGGCTGTCTAGGACCTTAAGTGTGGCCTTTTTTAACTGATTCCAAATTTTACAGAACAAATCCTTTTACTTTTTTTTTTTTTTTTTGAGACAGAGTCTCACTCTGTTGCCTGGGCTAGAGTGAGTGCCGTGGCATCAGCCTCGCTCACAGCAACCTCAAACTCCTGGGCTTGAGCAATCCTCCTGCCTCAGCCTCCCGAGTAGCTGGGAC